>CAJUYH010001343.1:32654-73316 GCA_910591685.1 Galerucella tenella | reverse complement strand
TGCTTTGAGTAAATATTTTCTCATGTACGTGTATAATTCTATTTTAATGTACGAACGACACGATTTGATATATAGCACTTGTGCAGAAGTAAAAACCACAATCAATTGTGTGCAAATACATATGAGTATGTGTTTGTATGTCGTAATTTTCTTACGACACCGCAGGTCAGTAAACGTCCCAACATCGATGACTCAACCGTTAGAATAGTCACAACAATACATATTAAATAATAATAAATAAAAATCCATAGAAACGAATCTGTAAGCCAATTTCCCCTAATTAAGAATATCTAATCATTCAAATATTTAAATAAAATAGATTTCAAACTCACCAAGAGTTGAAACAATAAATGATGAATTAAATTCCTGCATACACAAAATTAATTCACTCTATTCCCGCGCAATGAACAAATACAAATTTATTTAATTGATATAACTATTTTTTTCAGTGTAGCAATGAATTTATTCTTTATTGACTTTAATAAACGTAGTGAAGACTGACCAGTTGAGGTTGCGACGACGGTAATCCAACAACTGAACATTGTGCTGGAAATCAAGAGGCTTCGGGTGATGACGAGGAAAAGAGTGAGTGGTTAAAAAGCCAGTGAGAGAGCAAGAGAGAGAGAGAGAGAGAGAGAGAGAAAAGATAGTGATGTATACATATAGTGAATAGCAGTATATTGTCCCCACAAAGGCGTAGAAATGACTCTCAACTTGCCATAAACGACTTTCACTTCAATCCAAGGAATAATCCAATCATCAGAAATATTAAAGAATTATTAAAAAAAAAAAAAAACCATCAAATAACTATCGAGATATTATTTTCAATTGAGAAAAACCACGCTAAAATCACTGTTCAGTATAGCAGAACTGTGAATGACAACAAAAAATGATGTCACTCTCCATATTAGTCTCAATGACATCATTCAGTATTAATCAATAGGCTTGATACACTATTCAAGTTTGTTTATCACCCGACAAAAGACCTAGAAACAAATTAAATACATAACATCTACATTTGGAATTATCATGGACACTGTTAGTTATCACATCAAAGTCTTATTAAAATTACGAATAAACCCTTGAATCATGGGTTTTCAATTGAATGAATATCATCAGACATTTTAATATTTTTATCTGGATGATAAGCAACTGTACTGATATTGCTCACTAACGATCTTTTAATTTCATTACTCGGTTCTCTATTCACTAAACGTGGGAGGAAGATAATAACCACCAACTTACACCTCCTAACAGTCTGTTGATGGATGTGAACTAAACTAGTATGAATGAACCATCAAACGTGTGAAAAATTGTGACCCATTTTCACAGAATTCAAAACAATCGAGTAAATCCTTTTTAGAATACAATTTCACCTTTTGTTCATTATTCAAAGCTGAAATATATCCTCGCACTGTGAAATATATTCTACCAAATGTTCAATTGTTGTTAGCGGATGATGCTGCTCTCATTGGCCTTTATCAAATGTTGTTTTATTTTTCCCATTCTAAGAATTCAATTTCCGAAACTGTATCCTCCCTCCGTACCAATCTACAGCCATAAATAGTTTCTCAACTCCTTTCACTTCTTTCGTATATACCCATACCGAAACAAAGAGTCGTTATATTTATATTTGAAAAACATTTTTTAAACACTTCCGGTGTGAATATATCAGTGGCGCCTTGAAAATTCTCAACAAATGAAAAAAAAAAAAAGATATTAGATGTGTAAAATTATCGTGTAAAATTTACAATAATAACCTGATATCTGGAAATATAAATTTAAATTGAGTGTTTCCAAGTTGATATACATATATGTATATATAACAGTATCTTCAGCTATATAAACATCATCATAAACAAATTTACAATGATAATGAATAATGGCAAGGTTATCTAAATGAAATTTTGTATCGCGTGGAAAATGGTTAGATTCGCGTGTGCCAAAAGAACATATGAGAAATATCAAATGCCAAGAATGCCATTCGCCATCTTGTTTTATCATATCTTTCACGTTGTCTTTCAACATCCATATGAATTTTTATATATACGTCAACTTCAAACTTGAATCCGTAAAATTTATGTGTTGGACACGCGTAAAATCAGATATTGAGAATGTTTTTATGAAATTTATTTAGAAATAGAAATATTATTTGTTGATGGGTTCTTGGCCCATATGAGGATCTCTACGATTGTATATACTCAAGTGAAAGATGTAAATATTTTGGAAACTACGCTGCTTTCCGGGATTATTGTTGAGTTATTGTACAAGAAAAATTAATACTCAACCTTGAATATACCTTTGCCAACAATCCTACATACAATCCAAACAAAAAATCTTTCGTAATGGATTCATATATATATATATCTTACAGCGACAAGTACTTCTTTGTTCTAATCATAATTGGAAAATTCTGATATAAACACAAGATACATCGTGGAATAATTTATTTCAATGTTGTGGCAGTGTTAAAAGTCATCAAAGCAATTGGTATATATGGACTCTTCACAGAAACTATCTTAAAAAACATCAAGTATCCCAAGAGCCTTGAATACATCCCAAATCATTTATTATCATCATATCTTTTGCAGCTGTAACAGCAACAGTTTATCACCAATAAAATTGCTACACACATCTAGTGAAAATAAATGTTTTAGATGAAACCAGAAAATCTTTGCATCATCAGTGTTTTTGAAAAAATTATTTCCTATGAAATACAAATTGAAGGTGAGTTTAAATGAATAATTCAACAATTAATTAATCACCCCATTATCAATTGACGGCGATTTAACTTCACGTCTCGATGTTCTAGTTGTTGTTGTCGTTTTTCTTGTAGTTGTCTTCCGAGTGGTAGAAATAGTCTCAAACGGCTTATCCCAATCCTGGAATACTTCGGTTGTAGCCATTTTAATTATTGGCAAGTGATCAGTGATCACACAACAATCGAATGAATAAACCAAACTATTTCACTGTATCCAACACTATATAGAACAATTTGAGACCAGCTATTAATGCTTTTCCAATGACATTTCATTGGATATTGACATAATAATTAATTAATCCGAATTGTGACACCGATAATCACTCGCTAATTGAGTGTTAAGACTTGATTCCAATGGCTATCACTGTTTTGTGATGGTTCAATATTAAAGTGTAACACTTATTCGCGCACGTACTGGCGAATGGGCCACGCTAGACTGAGGTCCAGTCGCTGGGGAAGCACCCCCCAATGTGAGATGAGTGAAGCCGCCAAACCGCACCAACACATACGTCTGCATCAACAGTTTCCAGAAATATAGAAAGATCTTTGATATAATTAGGCGGACTTGGACGAACATGCGTGACGAATGTGAGTGAAAGATGGTCTTAAAAAACATTGTAGGAGGTAAATAGGAGATTGCTCGTCGACATGTATAATTATATATGCCAAAAATGTCCCAACAGACAATGGAAGATGAAAATAAAGTGTCTCCTCTTCTGAACTTGATTGGTAAATTCGAATATTTTCTTTTTCAATAATACTCTCTAACTGGTTTATGGTCGAGGTATTTATTGGTGCTCTAGTTTCAGAATGCAATATTTTACATACTGAAAAAATGATTTATCGATTGTGAAATAACAAATTTTTCACACGAATGATGCGTTTGTGAATCGGTTCATTGCGTTTGTTTTGTTCATCGTCGAAATAATATTTTTGGCACGTATATAGATTCATCCATGTTGCTTTTTCGTTTATGTAACACTTAGATAAATAAACCGTGGACATTTCTTTATTTTTTTCATCATCTTTTTTTTATTTCATGTAAATTACGACGAGATTAAAATAATCAATATTAATGTTGACAAGTGATTGAGATTAAATTGAATTTATTCACGAACTAAAATTCATAATTCATTGTGTAAAATAATTACGATAGACAGAACAATTGATTGCTTCGCCAATTGACCAAACATCGATTGGAAATAGAAAAAAGTAATAATAGTGAAGAGTTGAATCGAAGCAGATGAAAAAAATAAATAAATAAATAAATAGCCTACACATCGGTTAGTTTAATTATAAACGTGAACGCAGTTCGTCAAGCAAAGTGAAGATGACGCTTGAAGCCGCGAGCTTCTAAACCTCATCCAATCTTCTATTCTAAATATTAAATTCATTTCAGAACTACCGACAGTTGATGACCACACACTTCCATCAAAACAAGAATAAAACAAAAAATAATATTGCCACTACTTCCAACAGCAATAAATTACATTTAATCATGTAGACAATATTTTTTTGCACTTTGCAAATGTACTGACTAAAATATATCAAATGCAACATTGTCCCACCCCCCTCGCACGATATGGACGACCCCTCTCC
The DNA here is from genome assembly GCA_910591685.1 of Galerucella tenella. Taxonomy (NCBI): domain Eukaryota; kingdom Metazoa; phylum Arthropoda; class Insecta; order Coleoptera; family Chrysomelidae; genus Galerucella; species Galerucella tenella. Next base: position 68,956 of record CAJUYH010001343.1, on the reverse strand, counting down.
TTCTCTCTCCTTCTGACCTATACTAACATATAACGACGACGAAGACGAAAACGAGGTTAAATTTATAGACCATTTAGCACACAGTTAATATTCTCGTGATAAATACGAGACGTGAGAGAGTCACGGCCTTAAAGCTCATTTTACTCAAGGTTATATACAGAGATCATTATGATATCATTAAACATCTCAATGATATTATCAACAATTATATCAATTGAATTAATTGTAATAAGTGCAATGGAATAAAAAAAAATAATAATTCAATACACCAGGTATTTTTTATTATTCAAATTAATTAAAATTAATTGACATCGTACTATCTGTCTGGGTGATTAAATTATATTCCAGAAATATATATATATATATGTACACGGGTGTGTATGTGTGTATAAGTATTATATATAATTTAGCACGAGGCGAAAGTAAATTTGAATGTATATAAAGGAACTTTTGGCAGACGCGCGACTTTCCATGAATGAAAAATCGTCGGGCACTCGTGGCTCGCAAGAGACCAGCTAACAAAACCTCAACATCGCGACAGGCATTGCAAAAAGAGAGGGCGAATAGAATGAAATCCTTTCTTTTTTTACATACACGAAAGTGTACACATAAATATATCCCATCAATATTCATTTAAATAATTCGTCTAATTAATTTAAAATATATAAAATAAATTTTCCAATATCAATATACCAAAATAATACTAATAATAATAATAATAATAATAATACTAATAATAAAACAAACTTGTTATAAAAAAAAAATTTTTTTGTAGAAAAAGAAGTCATAATAATATAAAGGAATTGAAAAATTACAAAAATATAAAAAACACGCGAAAAATAATAAAAAAAAAATGGGAACGAAATATTTTTATTTCGAGCGTACTTTTTTGTGTCTGCGTATGAATACACACACATATATATATATATTGACACAAAAGAGATTTACGCTCAGTAGACACGTGCGAAAAGAAAGAAGTTTAAAAAGAAACATCCTTGAAAAAAAAAAATAATTTATTATTACGAACTAAAAAAAAATTTCTCCTGCGCTTTCAATGGTGCCAATTTACGTACAACCATATATAGTTACTTTATATTCCTTATCTCTATTGATATACAAATTGCTAATAGACATATTGTGAAAATGTGGTCTTTGGAGAAAAGCAATAAAAGGACATCGATGAGTTACTAACAGCTGGCAACACTTTATTATCCATTATATCGGCTCCCATGCGCCGTTAAAGTGACATTAAGACCAACGATCCTCTCGTTACTCTGGCAACTCGACATGGAGATTCATTTTCGACGTGTATTTCCAACTAAATCTCTCTCTCTCTTACTCTCTCATACTCTTTCTCTTATTTCATCTATTTCTCTTCTATTTCACTCGTCTTCCTGTTTAAAGTTTCGCGCCAGCAAAACGCCAGCTGTCGATTTTGTCACTCTCTCCGTGTCACTTTTACTTAAAACATTACAACCACATTTTCCAATCTCAAAAGATTTTAAATGTAAAAGAAAAATGAAAAATTATTCTCAACAGCACTTTAAATAATTCTTTGTATGTTGTTCTTTTCCCTTCCATTTTTTTTTTAATTGACTCTAAATATATTTTTGTGTATGAATTATTTTTTTTTTTTTTTGAAGATACATAGTAATTGAGGAAATGGAAAATATTATACTGTAGTATGAGTGTGAATATATATAGATATATATTTTATTCGGGTCAAGCCATCTTAAACACGAGTCGAATCAAAGCAACTTCTTGTTCACGATTAATGATGCAAAATACACAATTTACATCGAATTTTCTTTGGCTGTTTTGTTCTTATAAATATTGCACACACTAATGTGACAAAATGCTGTGACTGTTTTGAGTCACACGCGCGGTAGATGACCCGTCTACCCACTGTTATATACTTTCTATAATAGTCCATCATTTCCTAGATAAATAATTTGTAATGTAATATTTCAATATGATCTATTGTTTATTACCTATCAATCAAATGTTTTATCGCTAAAAATTTTTCGATTTTAATACACACGTGTGTGCCATCTATAAATTAATTTATATTGCAAACTGTTTGTTACAATTTGAAAGATTAATGTGATCCAAAAATAATACGATGCTTTGTAAATGTCTGAAGTGACATCGGAATTTTCTCTCCTTATTTTTCTTTTCTCTTTTCTTTCTCCACAATATTTACTTATTTTGATCGCATTGTTTATTTTATTCTCACGACAAAAATAATTCTTAAATTGTTCGTAATTCGTCATTCGCGTGACCTTGCAATTTCTATAATAAAAACAATGAAAGTATCAACCCAGAAAATAAAGAAAGAAAAAATAATAATAGTAATAATAAGAAAATAAATTTTTATATTTTTTGTAGATATATTTTTATCTTTCAACATTGACTTTTTATTTTTAAATTAATCCACCGATGAAATTTCACACACACACACATACACACATTGAGGTGCATTAAAAAATAAAGAATTTGAGTTTTAAATATATTTTCCAAATTCTTTGTGACTGCATAAATAAAAGAAAAGTTGTTTTGGCACAATAGAATGAACAAATTTTTTTTTCATACAGTCAATACTATTTGTATATATGAAATCGTTGAATAACATTCTCCGTATCTATATTTTTATTGAAGTAAATTGATTGGAATAGTGGGACTGGAAATAAACCTGAGCCTACTGATGATGATACATACATAAAAGCCTCTTCTCTCTCTCTCTCTCTCTCGACTATATACGACCTCGATGCTATTTTCACATCGACATACGTTCACGCGACTATTTCACTCTTTTTTCAACACCTCGGTATGCATCAGTACACTGTCCACAAATTATATTAAGTATCAAAAATGGATAAATATATAAACAATTAAAACCGCCATCAACATGAGATGAAAGTACTAAATTAATGAGAATAAAATTTAAAATGTTATTTCCAACTTCATTATAAAAATCAATAATATTATGTAATTTTTATTCATTCGAGCGTTCGAGGATATGTTCAAATACTTCAAACAAGAATAAATGATGAGACGGAATACGAAAAAGAGGAAAAACGAAAATGAGTAATAATGATTCGATGACGCCACAGAGCGGAAGTTGTTATACAAATGCGATATTGGAGCCCAGCAAACATCTGCCGAATTTACGACACATTGGCGTTTTCATGCCGGCGTCGATGAGAAAACCGACGTATACACACATATATATATAATACTCATATGAATACGTTTGCCAGAATCTAAAATCGTCTTTTGACAATGACGCAAATATATATACCGACAAAATCGTGAAAATTGCAGTGTAGGCAGCATTAATTTAATTTTGGTATAGCATCAATTTGCTATATGCATCTCTCAATTAATCATTGACGAGAAAAAAAAAAGAAAAAACATAAAAAAAATAGTAAATAACCCTAATAAAAATATTCATTTGAATATACGTACAATGTTCTGTCCATTAACAACGACTTCACGTCAAAAGCAATATATAATTTAACTTGAGAGACTTTCATGTTCGTACAAAGTGCAATAACATGAATATCGTCATTGAGACACTTTAGGACATGCCGCGGAACATCCAACGATGACAAGAAAACCCACGGACAATATATTTATTCTTAGAAAAACAGCGAAAAAGAAAAATAAAAAAGGGAAAAACATACGGCATAACCATATTTTACATCCTTTACAGCCTCAACGATAGACACTCTGACGACAGATTAAAAAGTTTACTTTCTCCTCTCTTCACACCATAATCCAAAGCACCACAAAAAAAAAAAACAAAAAAACGAAATGTTAAAGCTTAACAAAGCAATTTATCCGATGTGATGAACACATGACGACATATTTATACTCTATAAGATCAAAATTATTGGTCTATTAATTCAAGTTAATAGCTTCGTTGATTCTCAAACAAGTAATAAAACAAAAAAAATTGATTTAAATTTAAAGTTCCCGCCATCGAGTCCCAATACAACCTAGCGCCACGCCCACAAAATCCCCTTAATAACTGAACGCCGTCGAATAGCAAAAAAAAATTAAATAGACAAGAAAATCTAAATAATTATTTTTTCACATAAAAATCCCACTTACTTCTTGAATCTTGTACCTGGTCGTGGTGGTTTTACGTCTTGTTGTTGTAATTTCATATGTTTCTTCAACTGTCGAACCATTTTCATCCACGACCTTGTCCGTAGGTTCGACCTTCACATCAATCTCCTCTTTAACATCTTGCTCCTCGTCATATTTAGGTTCTTCATTATCATCATCATCATCCGCATTTGCGCTTTGATTCTCAACATTATCATTGGTCGCCACCTCCTCACCATCATTATCCACCTTCTCTATGACATTATTGTCCTCTGTCAAGGATGTATCGACCACATCCATCTCGTTATCCGTGTCAGCCTCCAGTTTACACACAAAATAACCAACTTATCACCTTTGATTCCAATTGCACACAAAAAAAATATCCAATAATATTGACAATAATAATTCTATGTCATTCGCAATAAAATAAATAAACTCCCTAATGAACGTCAAAAACACGATTTAGAATTAACGCAATTGTATAACATACTGATAAACACTTTGCAATATTAATCCATTAATGATCATAGACCGATGTAATTCATATGGAAACACTTGGAAACGTGGATGGAAGGAAAAATACAATGGGCTCCTAAGACTTCCAACTGTACGTTACCAAGATACTAGGTGAACTGGCTTTTCAACTAAGCAAGAAATCAGCGCCACCACCAACGCCCAGTAGCATTAAGCTACGATGTAACGAAAATAGAACTTGGGGGCTTTTCCATTCCGGATTATTGAAGAGAGGCAAAGCAACTTTTTGGAGTATTCGTACATGTCCCATGGACCCCGGTAGTCTGACATGTTTGTAGATTGACAGCAAGTCCCTGATGTACTTTCTCTATAGATGAGTTATTTTTGAACCTCAACATCAACCGTTTATGATGTAAGTATATTAGACAAGTCCACTATGCCGTTTTGGTTGAGGTGAATGACTGAATGACTGGAAGTAGAATGTTCAGCATGAGGACACCACCTGTTGTTACTTAATGAAGAGCCCACGCTTAGCACGTGGGCCTGTTCCGTAAAAGGTTTGCCCAACGATTCCATTCTTTAATTCAATTATTAAATTGACTTGAGTGATAAAAAAATCCGATCGAACGTTTCTGTTTTAGATATTACGTTGTCTCAACTGCTAAATAAAGACTCGTCTGATTTATTGGACTCTGATGGTGTGTGTGGTGCGCATCTGCCACTCGAGTGATCAGTTAACATTGAAGTGAAAAAAAAAATAAAAAAATAAAATAAAATAAAAATAAAAAAAAACAAGAAAAACAAATTACTCTTGGGATTTTGCCGCAGTTTTATGAAGAACAACACAAGAATAAGAAGAACAAGAAGAAGATGGTTTACAATTCTGTCTATCGCCAATCTAATTTCGGCGACCGCGACCTATTAAAAGGCGACCTAAGAAATTTACTAAAAATATATCGTATATACGAATTATTATTCTCTCTATAAGCCAAACTCAACAGAAAAAAAAATTGCATTTGTTGTTTGCGAATTGTATGAAAACATTTGCCAGTCAATCAATTCAATGTCAAATAAACATTTAAATCATACGAATGAGATGAAAAATATCTGTGAAATTATATTACCAAGAATTTATAAAGCATTGTCAATTAAGCAATGAATAATCACGTAGCTTCTGTACAAAGTGAGGTTAGAATTGACGACAATTCATCATCGCCAATGTTAATACCCAACGGCTGCAGCTTTCCCTATTACAGGTTATAAATCCAACGACTGTTTTCGCTTCATTTAAACACACAAACACGTCTGTAAAAGAAATGCCGCTTTCTAATTGTCCATTTTCAGAAATTTTAACGGCTGTTGTCATGATTCCGTGTTGGTGAAAGACATCGGTATAAGTTGTGAGCTATTAAAAGTCACAAAGACCCGGAAAAATGGTCGAAAGTCACTTAAACGATCTAAATCTTATTATTGCGATAATAATTCATCAATCACCAGGCGTATAACTTCATATACAAGAGGAATGCTCAATAATTTAACTATGAAAATTAACCGAAAACGATATTTTGATAATAAAAACGAAAATATTGAAAATATTCCAATTGCTACTGAGTATTATGACGAAAAAGGGCAACCCAGCTTGAAATTGCGAATTTACAATGCTGAAAATTATAATCAGCTTCATAAAAAATCTATTAATTTATTGGAAACATCATTGGAAAAAGGTTCCAAGTCAAATTTAAAAATTATTTTTCCACCAGTGAAGATAAATCATGATGGGCCATCGTCATCGCCAAGTACATTCTCACTGTACAGCTATTTTACCACCGGCAAAAGAAAATCAAGCGTGAGTACTCACCGGCAAAGACGTTGCGATCGTTTCTCTTGAATTAATCGTCATTTTGTTGTTGAATACTTTCTTAAATATGTCGCACCACTTTTTCCTATCCAATTTTTTGATTATTTATATATGTTACTTTTGGTAGAACGATGAATTTAACATGAAAAATCCACGTAAAAGTACAACCATCAACGACAATCACAGCAAGTCCCGCCATACAGCTGCCATCTTGAATGACTGGTGGAGTAACATCAACTTAAACACAGTCAATATTCGCATTATTAAATACAAACAAAACCATTAATTTTTGAATATTCTATGAAATAATAATAACTATATGTTCTGTATTATCAAATACTTATTATTAAATGATAAATTCACTTACTTTCGGTAATTACAGTCGACAAAATTTTTGTCAGTGCACAATGCCGACTTTGGCGCGCGAATTTTCTTTATGCTTTGAATTTCAATATGGCGTTAGTGCGCAGTGGTCATTTAAGCTACATTGATTGGTGGTTACACCGGTCTATCAAATAATCCACATTTTTTAAACTATATATACCTGCCTGAATTAACGAAATGTCTTCCAGTAATTGCAGTATTTTACGTGAAATTAAATTATGAAGGAAATATATGCAGGTATACTTTAAGTCTAGGCACCAGATATAGCGGCAAAAATATATGGGACTATTTTCTTGTGGCGGATTCATCAGTATTGTTGGCCGTGTATTGTCATACGAGATTGGTTAAATTTTGAAAATATATAATAGAAGGGGAAATGTGTCGAAGATAGCCGAAGTGCCACTCGTTGACTGGGACAACTATACAACTGTGCAAGTGTCTCATTCATTAGATTAATATATTGCAAATAAACCAATAATTAAATAATGGCGGACAGCGGTTTTGAAATACGAGTGATAAATGACGAAAAGGTATAAGTATTCTAACGACAAAAATAAAATATCTATCATGCAATTACCGGAGTTTTTGAAACACAAAACAAGGGGCATTAACCTCACTTTTTATTCAAACAAAAAAATTATGCTCTTACTCCTATTAATTATTACGTTAAAATATATCTTTATCATATAATTATCTGTTTACTTGTAGGGTAAAGGATTATTTGCTCGCCGATTATACAAAGAAGGCGATATAATATTTGAAGAAAAGCCCATTGTTTGCTGTCAATTTTCATGGAATGCCGATTATAAATATTTGGCGTGCGACAATTGTATGTCACCGCTTGAAAATGCTGAAGAGAATGCTCGACGTTTAACTGGCAAAAATGATTTGATTTTACCATACGCCGAGTGCTGTGAAACAAAAAAAGAATCAATAACTGAATGTTCATTGTGCGGTACAAAATATTGTAGCAATGAATGTTTAAATGAAGCAATGAAAAAGTATCATAAAACATTGTGTATTCGTTCACGTGATAAAAATGATACTCATCCATTGGTACAATTAAAAGAAACATGGAAACAAGTTCATTATCCACCGGAAACAGCCACGATAATGCTATTAGCGCGAATGATTGCTTATGTTAATCAAGCTGATGATAAAACCGTAGCCCAATCATTATTTAATCAATTCTGCCATCGTACAACTAATGAAATTCATGAAATCGCTCATAATTTATTGGGTGAAAAATTCGTTGGACAAATCGATTTATTGAGACAGTCAATGGAGAATGCATTGAGTAAAGAAAATACACCGAATGTAATTCGACAAATTTATTACAAGAGCAAATTTTATGTTTCAAATTTGATAATTAATTATTTTCGCCTATTTATTTTAGTGGTTTACACCCGATGGTTTTCGAAGTTTATTGGGATTAGTAGGTACTAATGGTCAGGGAATTGGTACGAGTGCATTTAGTAGGTGGGTAAAAAATGTATCGGCATTGGAATTGCCAGAGGAGCAAAGAATTCAAATTGACAAATTCATCGACCGTATTTATGACGATATGGAAGAAGGTAAATAATTTTCTATCTTCAACTACTTACTTGTTATCAAGTCAGCAGACTATTCATCTATATCAACGACAATATGTCTACCCTATTTCTTTTTTTGATTGTCTGTTTCATGCAGTTGTAGGAACATTTTTAAACAATGAGGGATCAGGACTTTATATTTTACAATCATCGATAAATCACAGCTGCAATCCAAATGCAATTGTTGAATTTCCATATTCAAATAGTACATTAATAATAAAAGCAACGCGAGATATTCAATTGAATGATGAAATTTGTATTGGATATTTGGATGAGTGTGAATTGGAACGTAGTCGGCATTCGCGACAGAAAGCATTGAGTTCATTGTATCTATTTGTTTGTCGCTGTGACAAATGTATTTTACAGGCGGACGATGATGATATGACATCGGATGAGGAAGATTACGATCAAGATATGTTGGATTAAAATTTTTTCTTAATGAAAAAAGAAATACATAATAATAATAATAATAATTATTATTATCATTTGTTAATAAACTAGCAAAACAATGGAAGAAGTGAGAGTGCACATATCATATAAAAATCTCTCAAAAATATAATAAATAATTACTTGATGATTGCTGCATACATTACCATTTTCTCAAATAAATTTTGTCTATTGAAAAAAAAAGTCTAAATTTTATTTTGAATATTTGTTCGTTAATTATATAAATTGTTGTCGTTATATTTTATCGTTGAATTTTATAGAATAATGTACATAATTTTATTGCAAATATTTCCATAGTATACTTTATAGTCATAAATATAAAATCAAAAAGTTATTAGTTGAGTAAATATTTATATATTTTTTATTTTTAGCTCATTTTTACCGTTTTCTAATAATTTTGTTATGTAATTTGGTAATGGATTGGTTATCACTCGTTTTTCTGCGAGTTGTCCTAAGAAACCGAGAATATCATGACTCCTAAATTCCCATCTGCGTTAGAGAGAAAAAAATTAACACAAACTAATATTAATTAATTAATTAATTAATTGATGAACTTACTCCATATCGAATCGAATATTTGGTAATATCGATGCAATGGTCTTATCAGCCCATTGAACTTGACTATTTTTAACAAATAAAACGTCAATTGTCGGTTGTACTGTGCCAAAAAACTTTTCCACATGCTCCTTACGCTGTCGATGTTGTCTAAAATCAATTCCGGTATTTCTAAAAATAATAAATGACATTTAATTTTCCCTTTATTATTGAAATACAAAGTTAAGGTAATAATTGTATTCTATATTTTTGATGTTTACTTAATTATTGGCGGTGCTTCTTTGTATATGGGATAATTTTCTAATTTGCCTGCGTGTGCGATCCCTTGTTTCTTCATTTGTAACATTTTCATAAGTGATTTCAAATGTCTTCCCATTAATTTCAATTTTTTGAAACTATTGTAACCGGTGCCTTCAGTAATAACATGCAAAAATTCCTTTGCTACTGTTTTTCTTGCTGAAAAAAAATATCCTTGCTCCAAAAATAATGCAAAGAACGATGGCATTAGGCGAATTGATTTTTTTTCCCTCATTGAAACAAAAGTTGTGCCTTCGAATGTGACCAATTTAACTTCCATATTCATTTTCATTGTATGAAATAATTGAATCATTATTTGACGCATTTCTTCGAGTGATGTTGAACCGATTCCCTTCTTTTTCTCCTTTAATTCATAACCATACCAAATTTTTTTTCTTGAATGTCTGCTCACTTCTAAATCAATAAATAATAATAATAATAAAATAATATTATGTTTTATCAATCAAATATATTTTTTTTGTATGGGTGTAAATATGATGAAAGTTACCGATCACTTCAAGCAACGTTAGACGTTCACGCAAATCCTTGTCATTAATTTTCTTATCCTGTTGAACGAATGATCAATAAATATTTTGAATTTCTCTGTGAAATTCATTTATTAAACTTACATTTATAGCCTGTTCAATTATTCGTAAAACATTTGTCGATGTAAAACTGTCATGATGCTTCACCAATCTTGATCTTATTTCGTTCCATGAAGTTTCAGGAAAATGTGGCAACACCATTGATTCCAATTCTTCAAATTTAAATTTCTTTATTGTCGTTTTTATTTGTCGTTGAACACTAAATGGTGCTGCAAAATAAAAAAAACTGTATAATAATATAATTGATATATACATATGCAAGTTTAAATTTGTAATCTGTCACTTAACCTCAAAAAAGAATATGTTCATTATTTATTTCATGACAGAAAACATTATTATTTATATATATTTACTTACCAGGCGCCATTTTAAAGTTTCTGCTTAATTATTTATTATATAAAATGTATAGTATACAGTAAAATAGAGTTATTGTTAAATAATAATAAAAATTCAATGGTTCAACGGTATTACATTATTTTTATATACAATTGACACAGCGCCCGCGCTAAAATACTTCATTCTCTAATTGTTGTACCGGCAAAATATAGCCCTCGGCGAAAGTTCGGCTATCTTCGACATGTTTCTCCTTCCAATATCCAATTTTTCAAAGTAACCAGTCACGTATGAGGATTTAAAAAAATCAAACCAAACACTTCCGCTTGAAAAAAAAAAAAATCTAATACAAAATATTAAATGCCATTTTGATTTGTCTTGACAACGTTTCATATGCGCATGTGTAAAAATCTAGCCCGCGCTTTACACCATTTTGAAAATTTTGCAAAAAAATTTTGTAAATGGCGTCACTATTCATTTGCTGCTTTGGAATTATATCCAGGCGGTATTAATTTCAGTTTTTTCATTATTTTCATTAACTTTCGAATAACTAGTATACAATATTATTGTAAAATGAACTATTTTGAATAGATGTAGTGAATAATTTTCGATAAAAACTGTCGCAGAAAGTAATTATTAATGTGAAAAGTTGCAGTGGGTTTCGATCATAAATTAGGTCAGTAATTTTCATTTTATACATATCTATTTTTTTCACCATCATTCTGTAATTGTCTCCCATATTTTTTGTTTGTCTCTTTATTTACAAATATTCCGTTCAATAATTCATTTACGTTGTAACAAAATTGCAATGCACATATACATCATTTATATGTATATCAATCATATATATATATAAATATAGCATATTCAGTGGCGAAGAAAAAAAAAGAAATTAATTAATAATAATATGCCTCTTCATACAATACAACCAATACTGATTATTTTCGTGTATTAATTACTATTCAATTATTATCACTAGTATAATTATGTAAATTAATATTCGCGCGTGGAATAATTAATATATTTTATTTTTTATTTTTTTTTTCTTCATATATAAAATCAAACCGACAAAATAAACGAAGTTGTATTAATAAATTTTTCAAATGCAACAAAATAGTAATACAGATATATTTGTTATTTAAATCTATATCTTGAGCTAGGCCTCTTTTTTTTATTCAAGATATATTTATACATATATATATATATATATATATTATTTCATAATATATAATAAAAGGGTGTGTTTGTGTGTGTGGATTCGAGTTCGTATTTCATTTTTCTTCGCTTCAATTTTTTCATATTATTCGTCAAAATTTTTCATTGTCAGTAATTAACTTTGTGTTTGTTTTTCTCTTTTGGTATCGATGATAATCGTAAGCATACATATAAATATATATTATGTATATATGTATATATTTTTTTTTTACATACTGCTATTAAATATAGGCGATAAAAAGCAATTTATTCATTTTAATTGATTGTTTCTGATTAAATTTTCTATTTAATTATCACTTTAAAAATTTATGACGCCTATTTTTTGTCTATTATTATTCATTCATTATTATTATTATTAATATTTTTCATTTTATGATTTGAAATTTCGATTAGATTTCATTAATTTACCGCTACCATTATTTTTATTCTATATTTTATCAACAATTCGCCGTAATATGGCTTTTGCCTATCGATTTTTTCCTTTTTCGGTTTAACAGCATTTTTTTCACATTGAAATATATTAATTTTCGTTTTTTTTTCTTCTGCAACACATTCGTTCACGTCTTTGTCCAATTAAAAATATGCACGAATTGTTTAAATAAATGAAAGGACTTTCATATTGTTGCGAGAATTCATTTATTTAATATTATTTTTTATTTATCTATAAATGCAAATGAATCATTTGGATTCTATCTTTCATGTTTCTTTTTACTCTCACGTTTATTTATTATTACACGACATTTTCGACGATTATTATATATATACATATATAATAAATCGTATATTTATTTTATAAAAAGCCGTATTTGTGTGTTTTTATCGTTTATGAAATTTTTATTCATGAAAAAATTCTTAATATTCTTTCTTCGAATTATTTTTAGTTGTTTTATGTCAAAATGATACGACTGAATTTCAATAGATCTGAAATGCTCGTGTTCATGACAAAATGATGAATGTGTTTTTCTCCTTCACCATTGTCATAAAAATTATTATAAATAAAAAATTTTGAAGATGAGTGAACGGAATAATTCAAATCTATTGCCAAACTTTTAACGTTACAATAAACTATACAAAATATTGCGAAAATAACTAAAATCAATTCCCCATGTTTTATGGCAAAACAAAATTAATTCAAACAAGAAACGAATTGAACAATTATTTATTTGGACGGTAATTATGGTCGAAGATTTTCTGCATTTCATTTCATATTTTGGGGACCACAAAATTTCTCTCAACTATTTATAAAATCTTTGTGAAAAAAAAAAAAAATTCAATTGCTATTGCAACAATATTTTTCTCATTTCTCACCAAATTTCATATTAAATTATAAAATCATTGTGTCATCAATGATTAGAATATATATTTCATTTATTCAATGACAATGACATTGTTCAGTTCACTTGAGACGTTGTGTTACATTAGCCAATGCAACAGCAAATGCTTGAAGTGCACTAAAAGGATATTGAAAGTCTAGTGTATAAGCATTGCCATCAATCCTACCAAACTGCATTACCTGCAAATATTGGAAAACCATGTTTTTTTTCTTTTCAATTTCCACACATCTATCAAATCATTCGTTAATAAATAATTCACTCACTTGTTTTCCCCGATATTCAATTTGGAAATTTTTCGCACTCTCTTGCGTCACACGACCACCAAAATCCAATTGATAAACCTGACTCGATTCGTTCCACATTGGCGCTTTATTATGCATCACAAGTTCTTCAGCTTTGTTACCAATCCCAACACCACCAGTAGCTCCCCTTTGTTTAAGCTGAAAAAAAAAACAATAATGTCACAAAGTACCACTCAATCCACCATTCAAATTCGCTCTACTTAATCATCAATATCTGGATTCCATACAAAAAAAAAAAAGTGAAGAAGACAAAGAAATTATATTACCTTCTGTCGCAATTGAGCTTTTTGGAATGTCTCCAAGTTCCGATAACTCCTTGACATCTCGTCCTGACCCTGTCCTTCATCGTCCGAACTCTCACCGCGGCTCTTTCGCATTCTGCGACTTAATAATGGACTCGATAACAAACGTCGTCTAATTGGCGATGCTGATGCTGGTCGTTTGCCCTTTTTCGATGGTGCTGGACTGCTGGGAGAACTCCGAGGCAATCGTGCGCTTGGCCGTGGTGATAATGGTGGCAAACTATGATTGTCATCGAAGTCACGAAGCCTCGCAGCTAAACCGTCCAATGATGATGACAATGAATCGCTTGATTTTCCCCCGCTACTATCAGAAATTCAATTTATTATAACAAATTGCACTTTTGAAATTGATTGAATATAAAAAATCCACTCACCCGGCTGTTATGTCTTTTCTAACACTATTATCGTCTTGGGCAATTACAATCGGATCATCATTCCCATGTTTTTCGTCAACACTTTCACTTTGTCGACTGTCTTTCACCTCTTCACTAACTTCTGTAATTAATCCAACTTCCTCAACATGTTCTGGCAACTGTGGTGCAAGTGAAATGTGTTCAGTACTGGGGAACATATCACCTGAATCCAAACTTCTGGATTTCCCGCACGTTCTCAAACGTGGTTTAGTTGACTGTTGACCAATATCATGTTGGGTTTTATTTTTTCTTCGTTTTTTGGTCTTTCTCGAAACGAGAACGAGTCGTTTATTTGGTGCTTCTTTACGCAACATCTTTAAAGCAACATCACACGGCACCATTTGAGCATCAACCAAATCTAAATAACCTACACTGCAGCTACGAACAATTGGATCCAATGCAGGACAAAGTGGACCAATACTAACGACCGTTGGTGTCCTATGAACACTTCGTAATTGTCCAATTGAATCCACATCAACTTTAGCCGTTTCCTCATCGATAAAACGAAGCTCATCAGCTTTACCAAATGACATCCCCACTTGATTTGTATGATTGCCACTAGCTTTACCACAACATCCTGTTGTTTTTCCCTCTTTTCGTTTATGAACACACTGAGCATTTGTCGATGTTGCTCCAGAATGTAATAATCCTAAATTTCCATTTTGATGTGAACACGTTGGTGAATTGAGTGCACTAGAAGTAGCAACGAGACCTTTTGAAAAGCCCGTTGGTGTCGATGATGCTTGGGCAATAGACGATGGTGAATTTAAGTTGGATACAAAGCAGCCATTTGACTTTAAATTATTATTTTTTGTATGGACAAATGTATTTGAACAATTTTGTAGCATCATACCGGGAAAATTGAGATAAACTGGTGATGGTGGAGTTGTATTATTTTGTTGACAAGTTCTGGTTATTGTATTCTGACCATTTTGCATCGATGTCGGAATAATATTTGTTGTTTGACACGTTGCCAATGTGGTTTTATCATCATTCTGATTAATTTTATTGTTTTCCAATTCTTTCCATATTGTTTGTTGATCGGATAGTGCAGTCTTTACCCTCTGTATATTTCCGGAATAATCATTTGTTGGATTTGATGTGGCAATCAACGTTTGTGTTGGTGCTACGGCATTTTTTGGTGATTGTAACGCTGGTACATCGCAACATCTCGGTGCATTATTGTGTCTAGATGTGCGATAGGTAGCGCCGCCAGTTGTTGCCCGTATATTTTCACACAATTCCATTATTCCTTGACGATCTACGTATGGAAAATCTTCATCGTGACTGTCTGTACGTGCTAGTGGCGAAGTTTCCGTGGTAATAAATTGATTGGAGATTTGAGATTTCGGACGATTCGTAGTTAAACGTGTGTTTCTTGGTGTCATTGGTGCTATTGGTGGTGATTGAGCATCAGCAGTTATTCTTGATGCACCTTGGGGCTCCTGAAATGTCTCTTCCTCATCTTCCGAGAATAAATTTGGATTGAAAGTCGGATCGGGACCTTCAAAAACAAAATCGGATGTATATTAATAAATTATTAAATTGACGAAAAACTATTTTAGGGAATATCATATTATTAATTTTTGTTTACCAGCTGGCAAATCATCACGCAACTCCGTCATAACAAGTGTCATTTGACGGGGTTGCAGATGGAGCAATGATGTTCTGTATGTGACTTGTCCCAAATTTGCGGGAACTGAATCAGTCAGTCCGTGAATTTTAAATTTCGTTCCCCAAATATTTGACGTAACTTCCACAAGTCTCGCATACTAAACAATCCAGTGACATCATTAAAATTAAATACACCATTGCACTGAATTGTATACAATTGGTGATATAATGAATTAAATGTTTATCACCTCTGGTAATGTATCGACATATGTTAAGTCGTCTTGCTCGTCATTGGATCGATCGTCGCGTCGTCGACGATTTTTTCGCTTATTCCTCGGCGATCCACAAAGTTCCGCGGTGTCTTTCTCTGTGTCCGAACCATCACTAAACGCTGGAAATTGTAATGTATATTCAGGCGCGTACACAGTCTCCTGACTTTGAGGATCAAAGATGACAAATTCCGGCCGAATTTTACTCGTCCTCCGACCTTTTAATAATGGAACTAAACCACCCAAATATTCCAAATACAGAGTGTAACATGGCGCTGGTTCACCAGCGTGTCGTAGCATCGTGCAATGCAGCCGTCCGCTACCAGGTGGTGGCCTCGACACAAATTTTCGCAATTCTTTAGGCTCTGGCACACACGATCTTACAAGTAAACCAATAAAAATTCATCAAAAACATTGATTTCAATCAATGCCATGAAGTTTCATCGTGTTATTTTAATTTTTACCTTATTGTACTGGCAAATAATGCGCCAACTAACGCACGCAATCTCGGTGGCAACGGCAATTGTTGTACACCAGATTCGCGTGTTAATGATGCTCTAACAGCAAGTCTTGATAATAATTGCAGCGATCCAACGCGTCGTGATACCCAAGCGGCATGAACACGCGCACCAGTTGCGACAAACAATCTTCGATCATTGTGACCCCATGTTAAAGCCGAAACATGACACTAAAATATTATCAATACATTAATAATATTTCCATATCATTTATTTTTGTTAATGCCTTTACAAATCATAAAATACCTGAGTGTAAGGAATTGCGGTTGTATAAACAAGTGAACCAGTGTCGGAATAAAACTTGAGCAAGTTTGTAAATTCGTTAGTATTCGGATGAGTTCCAGTACATCCACCATCACCAATCTCTTTTGTACCGGCAATAGCCAATAATTTTCGCGAATTGCTCCATTCAGCATGGAGTGGCGCTTTCAATCCCGTTTTAATTGTAATTGGTGAGACATCTTCAAATGAACGTAGCATAACGATATTACCGTCGGCCAAACATACCGCCAGAATATAACTCCGTTCATCTATTCGATAAATACATATCACTGAATATAATTAATTAATTATGCATTCGTAAAAAAAAGTAATGATGTAAATGGAAATTGTTCACTCAATAATATATATATATGAGTACTGATAAATAGAATTATTTTTTTTATTGGCTCTTATTTAATTCCAATGTTTCAGTTGTTATTTTATTACTACCTTGTTGTGTTTGATTGCCCGATACATCATCGTCACCTTCCTCCATTTTAAATTTCTCTGCGCTCCATGCCATTGATGTGACACCCGCTGATAATTGCACCTCTGACACCATTGCACCATGCACATCCATAACAATTAATTGGCCCGCTGTTGTGCCAAAATAAACCTGTCGATATGAACAATTATTAATTTTATATATTCGATATATTTATTGTCTTTCGTTTGTATCAAACCTGTTGATCGTCAGGTGTCCAAATGCCGCAAGTTATTGTCGCTTGATCATTTAACATTGATGACCAATATCTTTGTCCTGCGACACTGCCCACCAACACGAAACCATCCTATTGAAAAAACAACAGTATCAATTTAATAAAGCTCACATTCATGTTTATTTGTTTATTTATTTTTTTGTCTTTGAAACGCTCCAATTTTTGGAATTGCCAAAGTGTTGGATAATTTTTTTGGCACCGGATCTCTCTGTGGTTTAATGTCAAGGTTTCTTTTTACGTACGCAACATGACCGTACAGTACTTTATTTTTTCTTTTTTCTCTATTACCTATTCTTTTGTTCACGATTGTATGCAAAAAATGTGACAATTTCATTGCCAAAGAGTATCAAAAGGTTGAAGTGATGAAATTTAAATTGAAACAAGTGAGGGGCATATGCCATATCCATACCCGATAGCAAATTAATGCCATGCGTCCATCGTGCGACCAGGAAAAGTGCGTGACTGGTGTACTACGATCGTTGATTAATTCAATACTCCAACGTCCCTCATATTTGATCCACACGAATATAACACCAGAACTGTCGCACGACGCTAATTTTTGATACGGTTCATTCCACTTAACAAGAATGACCTGAAACAAAGAAATAAAAATAGGAAAAGACAATTTTATTTATGGATATACATATAAAAAGGAAAAGGGTAGACGGATGCGACAGCTTAAAAAAAATTGGCTGGTATTATGTGCACATAACTTCGATAAACAAAAATAAGGACGGAACTACATGCGATGATAATAATTCATGTCTATTCTTTTAAATGTTTATCGTAGGTAATATACAAGTCTAAAAGCTATTATCGACTTGTATATAGGGTTAAATCTATAAAGTGTATATGTCTGGTAGTTTTTCACCTCTCAACCTAACTACACATGAGTTGGTGTATAGTACTCTTGGGAATCGTTAACGATTTGAGTGCATGTGTGTGAACATGAACACTCTCAGGTAAATCCACGTGTCTTGCTATCGCAATATGCAAACATTGTATAGCATTTTCCACAATGTAGTTATTATTCAGGGTATATAAGACTTTATAGTGCTCTAGATTGCAATGATTAGAGTAAGAGTCATTGGTAGACTCTTTATATTAATCAGGATTGGAGCCATCACTTGAACTTATCTGCCAACAATTTCTTCATAATACAAATTCAGCATTACACAATTTTTTAATGATCGTGAATTTTAAAATTTCTCTCAAGTGAAGTCACAAATTAATGAATACATTCGGGAAAAGTTGACCCAGATGGAAATATAAAGTATTGCAAAAGGATAGGGGCCATTGATAAAAATGTCTGGCGGCCTGGATAATCGTGCTATTGATTGGTCGTGGAGGCGAAGATGTACATGTATATATAAAAAAGCGAATGGAATGCTTTGGTGCTTATTTGTGTATGGGAGGGTTGGTTGGTTTTGTATTCAAGATGCAACGTGTGGCTTAGTCTTCCATGAACATAAACCCAAGACATTGTTCGTTGGTGATATTCTACTACAGCCATCAGTTCTTAATTGTTTATTTTTTTTTTTTTTTTCATCGTTGGATATTTAATTGTTCATTGTCTTATTTTATAAATGCCGCCGTGTCGCGTCGGTTTCCTTCTCATATTTATAAATGTAATATTATCGTAGAAACACAGCGATGTATTGGCCGGGTATTCTGTATATTGTGTAAAGAAAATGGTGCGGTATGGGCAGTTGAGAGTCCCTGTTCTAAACGGCATTGCGTGTGCCAAGATCGATAACTCCTTTTGTGTTGTAGAAAACCAAACCACCTTCTATATCGATACGAATATGTATATGTTTATAAATGTCGATTGCATCAAAAGCCAAGACATGATTTTTATTCTGATGGATATATTTTATTTCATATATTTATTTATAAATTTTATCAACAAGGAATAATATATGATGGCTTTTATAAAGAAATCAGGGTAGATTTGAGAACTGACTGCGATAGATTTCCATCACGTTCACATTTCTTTTCTTATTTATTCCCCCAAGTTCCTCCTCTTTTCTTTTTTTTTTCTTTTTTCCTCTTTCATTTTTATGTGGGCAACAGTCGCGTCTGTCCAATTGCCAAAAGGTTTGTGTGTGTGTGTGTGTGTATGTGTGTGTGTATGGGGTGGATCAAGGAAGCCGGTTGTGAATGATAGCGCGGCTATTTTGACGTGAAGATGTGAAGCAATAAAAGAATAAAAATGACGAGAAGTCGAAAGGAGATCAGGGAGACTGGCTGAGCCTTACTTTTATGTTTGTGAAGTTTAAGCCAAAAGTTATTGATATTTACACCATTATTAAATAAAATATCTTATTCACATACGTATGTACACATAAATATTCAAGTATTTATTGTATATACGAACAAAAAAAGAGAAATAGCGTTTTGATAAAATTCACATTTTCATATAAAAATGCACTTTACTTTAGAATTTTGATTTTCTATTTTATTTTGTTCTCTTATAAGATTTCATATAGGCGGCTCATTCGTACGTGCTACCCCTCGAGTTTTTTTTTCTACCCTTGTCTCGACGCTCTTACGTGTCAGAGCTCTTCAAGAGATAACACAGCGCAACGAGGGAGAGGAAAGTGTGCATATACACACACACACACACGTGTACATTCGCATGTATATATTTATGAAGAGTGACGTGTCGCCGCGTCTTTAGAATACCATTTTCACAAGACGAAATAGAAACGAAAAAAAGAAAAAAAAAATCACTTGCACAATTCATTTTTTCAAAAATTGTTTCCGGTTGTGGATAAATTGCTTTTGCAGATATATAATGATATAATTCCCCTCCCATTGCAAATAAATAGTTGGGTATGTAATATAATGTGTGTGGTGTCTCTTATGAAAGTGTGGCCGGGTGAAATGATCACATCGTGCAAGTAGCGTGAAATTAGGTTGCCTGCTACACCCCGATATGCTCTTATTCAGTTATATTCTACATGTACAAAATATATATTTATATATATATATATATATAGAAACATAAATTTTTATGTCTTTATACTTGATTACATTGACGTTGGTTATGGAAAAATTTATATCCTCATTTTTGTATTTAATCAATTTTGTATTCCATAATAACATTTGAATTATGTTGAAATACGTTAAGGGTTTTATGTCACGTATATATTATTAAAAAAAATATATATTTATGGTAAGGGCTTTATAAATGATCCAATTAAATACTTCGCCAACTACTTTATGGCTATTAATCTTTTTTATTTATTACATCCCAGTGCTTCTGTTAACGTAAAATTACGTCGTGATTTACGGATATACATCTACACATAGGACAGATTTAAATGTCCCCTAGAAAATTAGTTGAAAGACTGAAATTCAAATTTATTCAATGTCTCAACCAATTATTTATAAATTGGATTTAATTCATAAATTTGGAAATTTCTTTAAAAAAAAAACAAAATAAGGAAATAATAGAAATCTTGAATATTACAACATGTTTTTTTTATCTTCCTCTTAATTGTCGTAGTGATCTTCACATTTTGTTGCATATAATGATGGCATTAATTGTCTTGTCTTCGTTACATCTCATTGAACCCGTCGAGCGTGTGAAATTTCTCATTTTTTTTTATTCTCCCTGGTATGCTTTGTCTTTTCCTTTTATACATATATTTTTTCATCTACCTCCAACAACTCTTCTTCATTCTTCCGATGCTTTTATCCACCCCCTTCTGCTATTTTTCTTTTTTTTTTGATATATTTTTCGGAATTTTCCACCGTATATATTCATTCTATCACCTTCATGTACTTGCTCGCGATGTGGCGGCATACGACCCTCTAATTGGCAGAGCAGCCAAAGCTCCAAGTGGAGCAAGGGAATATAACAAGCGAAAGCGTGAGGAAAAGAGATGGAAATGTATAGTGGAGGATCGATGAATGGCGAGAGTGAATTTTTTGTTGTTGCAGGATGGGATAAAAGTGGACAAGAGTATATGCACCAACATGATATACACTTCAACTACCTTTCATTTCAAACCTTTTGATTGTCGCAATCTACATATCAATTGAAAACTCGGTGCAATTGAAATTCGAATCCTCTCTCAAATACTCAGAGAAAAAAAAAACAAACAAACAGTGAAATAGTCTGCCAAATAATCTGACAAATATCCCAATTAACAATTCAATTAATGAATCTAATTATTTGTTGAATATTGAAGGGTTTTTTTTGAGACGTTTCTCAACAACAGACCAGCTCTCATTATCATCCACGAAAATTTGATAGCGGCCATTGAAGGACGTTTACTTTAATTAATTTATCGTGATTTTACCCATGCAATTAAGTTATATGCACATAAAGTATTTGAATAAATTGATTAAATGCTTAAATCTATAAAAAGCACTCACCTCACTCTGATGTCCACGTAAATTGTAATTGGTTCGCAACGGCAATTCTGTAGCCCTTGTTCGACAATGAGACGTGGTAAAAGTGACCCCGACCAGGCCTCGTGCATTACCCGTAGCCAGCCATCCCTCTTGATAGTAATTTGTGCGATTTAATTTCCATCCCTCGTCCTATATTTCACAAACCAATACATCCATATAATATTTAATAATTCAAATGGATTATATATTTTCCAAAGTATACTCTATATCTAATTAATTCAATAATACAATCAATATATACATATTAATAGTAAATGATTATGTGAATGAAATTTGAAATTCAGTGAGAAAATAGCCATCGAATATAAGATTTTTTATGTACGAAATTTTCCCCAATGCTGTGGTTGGAATTGTTCGAAAATGATGGTCCTTAGTTTGACTTGTGAGAGAATTGATGTTGATGTGATATATAAAAATGGTTCTAAGATATTTTGATTATAAACACAGAGAGTGTTGTTTATGAAAGGTATAAAACTATTGTGATATTAAATGGGTAGAAGCATTTTGTATAATATCAGGTCGAGTTAAGTGCAATTGAAGAGGTAACTTCAGTTGATTCAACGAAGAATAACAATGATAAAGAATAAAAAGTAAATACATTGTAATTGTGAACAATCCACAATGAGAATGAAAATAATCGGTTAATTGCAAAGTGAAAGGATAAAGGAGAATTTGATGAGCGTTAAAATGTAAAACGAGTTTATTCTATTTATAGAATTTTTACGAGACTGGCGTCGTTTGTTTTATCCGGCTTCGCTTGAAGCCGCGTAAATTTTCATGAAAATACTCCATTTTATCGTGGCGTATGTCCAATTAATTGATTAATTAATTATCTACGGCACCAGTATCTATACAAATGAATAAATTCTAACAGAGTTGAAGACTTGTTGTAAATGACACAATTTTTATTTTAACGATTGCGTAAAAATAAAATGAAATAAAATTCTCTCATTCCGCACGAATTGCAATAGCTGCCAATTTTCTAATTTCATGATTTAAAATGAAACTACCACTTTTCCAATATATATATATGTATGCATTTCGAGTGTTGCCTTGAGGCATAAACTCGACGGAGGGTTGAAAAGACATCTCTCTCTCTATAATTACAACATATTCCCACCCACTCACCGCCCATCTATCCAAGGGTGTAACCGGGGGTTTGCGAAAAAAAAAAAAACCGACCCTATTCCATTATACTAATATATATAAACCTTTGAGTTGAAAAAAATACCCGTCGTACCTTTCGCCCCATCCTGTTGGCACTTGTATGTCCTATACATAAATATATATAGGCAAAAAACACAAAAAAATAATACTCTCCCAAAGTAGTAATTTCCAAGCACCTGAAAAATACTCACAAATTATTATCAGTCTTCTCTTCCCAACGTTTTTATATTTACCCGAGCATAATATTCAATAATTCGTCGTAATATATTCTCATAATATATTCAATATAACCTAACCTACAAATTCAATCATTAACGAGCTCAATTGTATATGTCATCAGTATGTTGAGCACTGTGAACACACCCACACTCATTTCTTTCATTGATTAACAGTCAACTATAAAAACAATAATTATTGGTAAACATTTATAAATTCCCTCCAACATTATTTATTTCACCTCTCCTCACAATTATTGATTTTATTTTATGTTTCCCGCGTAAAATAGTATACAAATCGGGAATTCACCGGGCCGATGATTGGCATTAATTTGTGAAAATGTCTACGAACCAATGACGCGCGTTGTAACCTAGTAATTTCTATGGTAATTTCATGCATTGTCGCATTACCAATTGCACGAACATGAAACTAATTACATATACCATACGTTAAATCCCGGTTTTCATAATTAATTATAAACGTTCCATATACATTTCAAAATCGTATATGGATCGTTTGAAATGTGGGGGGATAACCCGTTGTCCATGAGTGTGACTGGCTAATGGAAACTATGTTCATATCCTTCAGCTGCATTCCCCTATTGCATTGGGTGCGTTATATCTATCTCAAATACATGTTAACACATAACTCAAGCTAAATCCTTATACGCGCACATGCATACACTCAAACACATTTCCATTCGCATAAATGGAGACTTGGTAACGCCCGAATGACGTTAAATTACCCATTCGAAAGGGCGTGTATCAGCCATTCAGAAATTGCCCATTTCTCTCTCTTGAGTTGTCTGGACACGTGAACATTTGGACTATTGATAGTGGAGGGACCGACAGAATATGACATATAGACCATTGAAAAGCTGTTAACGACAGGAAATAATGGAAATTTTTGCTAATCATAGTTCATATACAAGCCCATCAATAATTCGGGGTAGATTGAAACAGTAGGAATTATATTCAAACATTGTACGAGCTAATCAATTATTTCTTTGAGATGTAAAGATAGTCACTTTTATTATGTCCTTGATATGGGCGTTCAATAATTATCACTTTTTTTTTTTTTTTTTTTTTTTTTCAATGTGAATATGATTTAATGTTGCTCGAGTGGATGGTTGAAAAATAGCTGACATTAGGTTACATATGTGGATGCGTTGGAGCGTGTAAAAGCATCCACTCGAGACACCAGACTCACGCGAGATCTTGATCTTTGTCGATCTAGAGTGTGCTTGTATACTTATACCACTGAAAATCCGCTCTGTATCTCAGTCTACAAATCATCCTCGTTGGCGCGTTGTCTCTCGCCAACTCAACTTTTCTCTTTCTTTTTAACTTTTTATTTCTCTTAAGTTCATGCTCCTGTTATTTATTTCACAAGTTATGTATACGACTTTTTCTTTATTTATTTATTTATTTTTTTTTCATGCATCTAAATAGGAAGTTTTAATGACAATTTAATTTCTTTTTTTTGTTTGTTTATTGTGTTTGGAATAATAATACTATGGGTGTGGCAATTTCATCTGTGATTTTGTTATGATAATTTTTGGATAATTGCCCAGTAAATAGGTTTTATTAATGAATCAATTATAATTACCTCCGGCAATTCATCTGGCACTTTGCCCATCCAACTAAGTGAGAGGATGTTGCAGTCGCACTTGGCATTTGTATTCTTCTCAAAATGCAAGTGCATTTTGTCAAAATACCCGCACACGGGCCCATGAACATAAATTCTAATGTATCAATAATAACAATTGGAAATAAAAGCGCAAAGAATTTATAATTATTGAGGGTTATTTACACAATATTCCATAGCTCAAATACAAAAATTCATTCAATTGTAACAATCAACTTCTTGACATAATAAAAAAATGATATATTTAATCGCTGCAGCATTAAAATTTGTGAGCTTTTATATTTTATTTTGTGGTTTTTTATTTTTTCAATTATACAAGTAACCGAAATAAAATATATTTATGGTCAGTTGTTTATGGGAATTGTTGTGTGTTTTTAACAACACTATCAACGTCTTGAGCTTTGACAATAGCGATAAAAGCTCATGTGTGTACACACAGTCCATCACAATAACCAATATTGTCACCCGAACATCATCCCAGTTATCATCACCAAAAGCACCACCATGCCTAGCGCGTTAAAATATTTTTTTCGCTCACAACGAGCTTTCACCGCAAAGCCAAATGTGGCACTAAAAGCTCTCGCCAGTTGGATTTTCACTTCTACCCCCCAGCCATCCATTCACTGTCATCCAATTGGTGGTGGTTGCCGCACATACCATATATATAGAACAGTAAAATCCCCCTGTCACGCGCGCCAACCCCTTAACAAACTCTAGAACTTATTGATTA
Organism: Galerucella tenella; assembly: GCA_910591685.1. NCBI lineage: Eukaryota > Metazoa > Arthropoda > Insecta > Coleoptera > Chrysomelidae > Galerucella > Galerucella tenella. The sequence goes on along the minus strand of CAJUYH010001343.1, from coordinate 43,166 downwards.
TATGCTTTTTTTGAGAATTCAAGCGTATCATGACCCCTGGCGAGTATAGATCGTACTAAAAATACAATTTCAATTCATCTGTTAGCATGGTACAAATATATTTTATTTATTTATTCTATATTGAGTCCGGTGATTTATTTTAAAATATATTTTTTTACAATTTCTATTTAAAGTTCGTACGATAAATTAAATAATTTGAATATTTTTATACAGTTTTATCTCATTAATTGTTCAAGATATCTTTTTTTTTTATTTATTTATTGGTTGTTTGGTTATCTAGCTGGTTGATATGTACGTGAAATATAGAATATTATTATATTGATAAAGATTTTTTTCGGATAAATTTGGGCGATATATATTGGAACTAAATTGGCTATAAAAGCACCGTCAATAACTTCAAAAATCAACAGTTATTATACGTTGATAAACGTATTTTGTTATCGTGTGATTGATAAAGCAGCACTAATGTGCAAAATATGTAAAATGATTACACACATAGATGGCATATATTTAATTTGAATTCTAGATATGAAAGTGATTTTTCAATTTAATTTAATTTGCATTTTATTTTGAATGTGTTGCAGTTACGTCGGTGAAATTTCGCACTTGGTGTTGTGACTGTCGAGGACATTGGATATATAAAAAGTGTAGTGTTTGTGTTATTATTAGTGTTAAAATGTGAATAGTGTTGTAATGAATCCAATTGTGTATTATACAAGTAAGCAGAGGATATAAATAACCAGGTGGTATAGCAGCGAAAGTGAGTACACCTGAATAGAATTATTTATTGCATCCATTGCAATTGCAATGGTAATAATGAACAATTTATAATTGTGATATCGTATGCATTTTTCGTCTCTTAAATGTATTTGGGCGGGAGTATTTATTTGAACGTGGAAATATGGTGGCGAACATGTGCATGTGGTGGCGCCACCAAGTAAATGATAGGCAACACCATTTCAGTGTATATTTTGACGGGAATACAGTTTTTTATTTAAAAAAAAATTATTAAGACTCCTATTAGGATAAATTAATTTATTAATTGATAATGGATCACAAAGCCGAGCAGCACGATGAGATTGAGGCTTTGGATTCAATTTATTGTGGCGAATTGAACAGTATGTAAATAAATTTTGTATTTGAATGAATTTCACTCGAGGCATTTGTGTGTTTAACCTTCAAGTTAAACACTCGGGGGCCCCTTTATCATATCATTCAATTGATTGATACAATTTTTATTATTGAATTGCAAAATATTTTTATCATTTTCTCAATGATAAATGAAAATATGAAAATATTGTTTCAGTATTAGAAACAGAACCGTACTATAAATTTATTCTTCCAATAAAATCTGAGGAATATGAACCAGAATCTGGCAATGGTTTAGCGTGCAATTTGGAATTTACATATACAGAAAAATATCCAGATGTACCATTGATAATTGAAATAGAGGATAGGGAAAATTTTGAGGATGGTGATGTGGATAAATTACGAGAACATTTAATGGAACAAGTGGACGAAAATTTGGGTATGGTTATGGTATTTACATTAGTTAGTGCTGCGCAAGAGTGGCTAAATGTACAGTGGGACAGAATAAAATTGCACAAAGAAGAAACAGCAGCGAGAAAATTAATTGAAGAGGAAGAGGCTGAGAGGGTAAATGGCAAATAAAAATTTATTGTTCAATTTAATTATTGATATAAATATATTTTGTTGAATTGATTGAATTCGCAGAAACGATTTGAGGGTACACGCGTGTCAGTGGAGACTTTTATGCGGTGGAAAGAAAAATTTGATGTTGAAATGGGCCACACAAAACGACGTGAAATTGCAGCACTGCAGGCAAAAAAATTAACGGGACGTGAATTATTTATGACTGATAAAACACTGAATGAATCTGATCTTAAATTTTTGGATGATGGTAGAATGCATTGTTTATTTATAATTTATATTATGTTGTGGAATAATTATTGGTGGTGTGTGAATTTAATACCGGTGAATTCACTACATGTTTAGGTGAAGCTGTAAAAGTTGACGAAAGTCTATTTCAAAATTTGGATGATCTCGATTTGGATAATGATAATGATGATGATGTCGACAATGATTCATATCAAGTAGACAATCATCGAGCATATATTGATCCACTTGTTTGTGTTGGCGACGATTGAATTAGTTGCTATGCATAAAAAAAAAGCGATTCATTCAATGAACAATCAAAAATAATTGAACGGGAGATGATATTGAGAAAAAAAGAAATATAAAATAAAATTATGTAAATACAAGTCAACAATTTATTGTGTATTTTTTATTATGTGGTAAATATACTTATTACCGATAATTAATTGGCCTAATTATTTAATTTTTTGTTCGTAGATATATAAGTAAATTAATTTATAAGCGAACTTCGAATATTTTTTTAGGTAAAAATTCATGTGACATTGATATTTTATTCATTTATTTATGTCTCCAAGAGTTTCACAATCCTTTTAATAATAATATTAATGTTTATAATAATAATAACAATAATTATCGTTCAATACTTTCATCGAATGAGTCAAACACGGCAGCTCTCTTTGAAAATTAATACTGCTAATTGATATTTGATATAGAACACAAAAAAAGAATCTCATCAAAGTTAAATATCCATTAATAATTAATTAATAATTATTCATTTATTGTTTGGATTCGTATTTCACGTATATAAGTCAATGAAATAACAACAATGATACACAAACACGTGTCATAAATTCACTGTACGTGTAGAAAAAATATTTATGGTGGACATTTTTTTCTTTTGATAATGGAAGAAAATAATACAGTGTCGCACTTGTATTATTTATAGTTCTTTTTTTTCTATCAAACAGTCACTTTGTTCGTTGAGTTACAAATAGATCAATAAATAAGTACGAGATTCACAATAATTATTGTATTTCTTAAATAGGAGAGAAAAAAAAATTACGATAACATAAAAATAAAAAGATGAAAATAAATAATTGTATTGTTTTTAAATACTTTGTTTTTTCTGTTCATATGCCGACATGGTTGCCAATTGATTCACGTCATACCGATTCATAATCTGTTGAGAGATAAAGAGAGACAGAGAAATACAAATATTTATTTGATATTCATTGATAAAATTATTTTTGATTTGAATATTCAGTGCAAATTTCACTGTTCTTTTTTTTTCAACGCTTTTACAATTTTTCATTGCATTGATTATGCCAAACAGCCATTCAATAAAGCGGCAATATTTAGCATACAATGGAGAGTTTGGCGTAAAGAGAGAAAGTGAATATAATAAAGAGAAATTAAAAAAAAAATGAAAATGATAAAGTAACACATCACATTCGCTTTCCATTATTTTTAATAAATAAAAGCTCAACTGTTTTATATATATATATATATGTAACAAAAACAGAGTTACATTCGTGCGCAGTTACAAATCCAATTGAAGCTTCATTTTATACATATCATACAGTCAATATATACATATATATATATAATATATGTTATTAAGTCTCGAACAATAGAAACAGAGCAATAATGAAAAAAAAATCGAGAAAAAATATCGCGAAAGACTTTTTATTTCTGTTCAACCCTTAACAATAATTAATTCCATTGATTGACTAGTTACTGTTGTTCCTTTTACAATAGAAAATGAGATCTTCGAAGGTTAAGTAAATTTCCTGGATTAATTTGTGAATAATCCGCATTTCAGAAAATTTTTGTGATATTATTAGCCTCGGTTATATCCACCATTAATAAAATTATTCAAGATTATGAAATCGCTAAAACGAAAATATCGCATTGATTTACTTTTGACTTTTGTTCTTTCAGCAGAATCTTCATATTAATATTATTACTTTTTTTTTATCGCTACAGATGTTTCAAATCATGACGAATCTCTATACTGTGTCTGTAATAATAAAAGAGAAACGTAGCAATATTTAAAAGCAAATTGGTGAAATTGTTCAGAATATATTTTTAGTTTGGTGGATTTGAGAGATGGAAAAAATTAAAAAACAAGAAAATTAGTTAGGGTAAGGAAATAATTGTAAAAGTAAACGTTAAAAAAAAAAGACACAAGAAATATTATTTTTTTTCCTTTTAAAAATGCCATACATAATTTTAATTAAAAGCAGTTAGTTTGCATGTGCAAAGCATTTCGTATAGTTAATTAATACATATACACACAATCTACGTGTCATGCGATTAAAAACTAAAGGAATATTTATTTTAATTCATATACGGGTCCAAACAATTTCTAAAACAAACTTCATTATTTTTTTCTTCCTACTATACTTGCTACTACTTATTACTACTCTAAAAATTCTAAAAAAACTTTTCTACATAAAAAATATGACTGTATAATTAGTCGGGAAATTCATTTATCATATAATCATCAGGGCAAAAATAATCCGTTTGTAAATAACAAGAGTGCACTTTCAATAATACTGGAAAGACATTTACTTCATCTATGTCCACGGTATATTTTTTCTTCTAATTGTTCAATTACTTACTTCTCTGGTAGAACTCTAGGCTCCGAATAGGCACTTGGCCATTCATAAAGATTTGGCAATGGACTGTCATAATTCGCATTATACATTTTACTAACGATAAATTCTCGTTTGTCTTTTGGCTCAGGATATTCACTCGCCAATCCGCCTAATTCAACACAAATAAAGTAATTCAACTTTATCAATTAAATCCAAATTATTTTTTTATTTACAAAACGTTTATACTCACATTGTCCATATGCGTATTCGGCAATTTTCACTGCTATATCAATTGAACATTCTTTAATTGAACCCAATGGTGGATAGAGACTGCCACGTGCGAGATCCTCATCTGACACATGATCGGCAACAGTTTGAGCAGAGATTAAAAACAATTCCTCTGTAATGTGATGAACGCCCGTTCCAATAACGCCCAGTGCAATTCCCGGAAATATATACGCGTTATTTCCCTGGCCGGGTTTATAAATTTTTCCATTATGTTTAATTTCACCGAACGGTGAACCCGATGAAAATATACAACGTCCCTAAAATACCAAAGAAAAATTATGATTTTCATGGAATAATCAATAATTTTCCAATATATTCCATCGAAATTACCTCAGTGTAATCATATGCCTGTTGTGCAGTGCACTCTGCTTTAGTTGTAGGATTACTCAGTGCAAATATTAACGGTCGCTCATTATTTTTTGCCATTTCCTGTAATACTTCTGGTGTAAATGCACCAGCGGCTGCGGAAGCGCCTAAAAAAAAAATCATAAATATTAATTGACATTATAGCGGTATTATTGAACAAAACATTGTTAGATTATATTTTTAAATATATTCTTACCAATTAATACCGTTGGTTTGATATCCTTAACAACTTCAATAAGTGTTTTCATTTCATTGTACTCTTTTGAATACCAAACTTTGTGGCCATCTAAATTCCCAACACGTCTCCCTTTCGTTAGAAGTCCATCAATGTCCATCATCCAAACTTTACTACGTGCTTCTTCTTCTGTACATCCGTCTGCCTCCATTGCTTTCACACACAAATCCGCAATTCCAATTGCAGCCTAGGGAAAACAGAAAAATTGCATTGAACTCATTTCACAATGATAACGTTTTGAATTAATCGTAAAATTATTTTCGTTACAAAATAATTACTTCGCCTGCGCCAAGGAAGACAAATTTATTATCAGACATTTTCTTATGTGTTATTCGCTTTGACGCTAAAATACCAGCGACTGCGACTGCCGCTGTGCCTTGAATATCGTCATTAAATGTACAATATTTGTCACGATATTTATCGAGAAAGCGAAAGGCATTGTGATTACCAAAATCTTCAAACTGTCAATCAAACAAAATAATAATTAAATATATTGCCGATTATTTTTTATTTCTCATACTATCATTTATTTTACTCACTTGAATTAAAACATTTTGTCCATATTTTTTTACACACGCCGCCATAAATTCATCAATAAGTTCATCATATTCAGCTCCCTGACTTCTCGGTTTATTTAAACCAATATAATGTGGATCATCGCGCAATTGTTCATTATTTGTACCAACGTCAATTGTAATTGGAAGACACTGATGTGGTTTAATGCCAGCTAGTGCTGTATAAAGAGCTAATTTACCAACGGGTATTCCCATACCGCAAGCACCGAGATCACCAAGTCCAAGAATACGTTCACCATCAGTCACACAAATTGCACGAACTGATTGCTCAGGCCTGCAATAAAATTTAATTTATTCAATGTTAAATAGTAAAAATCACAGCATAAATCTTTGAATTGAAAGAATTTTTGTTTAAACAATTGTTTTTTTTTTAAGCTCACCAATTATTCAATATTTCGTAGATGTGTCCTTTATCGTAGCATGTTATAAATAATCCACGCGGTCGACGATAAATAACTCCGAACTTTTGGCATGCAAGTCCCACTGTTGGTGTGTAGACAATCGGCATCATTTGTTCGATGTTCTCACTCAGGAGCCGGAAGAACAAACGTTCGTTCCTCTCCTAATTCATACAATTGTTGGAAGAGATTTTTTTTTATTAATATTTATCAATATATTCGAAAAAATTTATAGTAAGAAAAATAATAATAATCGCTTCCATTTTTCTTTCTATTAAACTTCTTTCATTAGTAATAATATTAATATTAATATTATTATCATAATTATTGTTTTATTAAGTCGTATATTTTATTTATTTATTCATTTTTTTGTTTCACGAGCTGTGAGTTTTATAAGATGACACTCAGTTTTGGATGTTCACCTGAAGCTCCACAAGATATAGATAACGATTCAGGTCCTCGGTATATTTCATCACTGAAGCTTTGCACAATGCCAACTGCTCCTCCTGTGTTTTGAATCGTGGCGGTTGTAATCCATGGATTCCAAGTGATATTCTCTCTTTTAAATTAAATGCCAGTCCCTAAATATCATCATAAAATAAAAATATTGCAATATATTCCTATATTATTATGATAAAGCGACTTATTCGTATTAATAACCTTATTTAGTCGTGGATCTCGCAAATGTCCAATACCCTTGACCATATTGATGGGTACAACATCTCCCGATACCTCGTGAATTTCACGTTGCTGAATGTCCTTGACAATTGGATGCGATGGCGGTAATACACGCGCCCACGCTCCATTTTTCGTGCTGCATCCACAGCAATAATAACAAATAAAAAAACACGTAGAAATAAATAAAATAGTATTTATATTCGCGAGTGTTTTACAGTGATATACCAATGAAAATAAACATATTATTTTGTTTTCAGGGCCATTACAAATTTGGTAGACTTTAAATAGACATTAAAATATCCTCACGCGTATTGAAATAAAAATTTAGAGGGCATATAAACTCTTATCATACTGATATGAACAATGAAAAAAAATAAATAATAATAATAATAATAATAAATACAAAAATAAAAGAATGTGTTTACACATTGAATTTTCATTTCTTATTTATAGAAAAAATGTGGGAGTGTTTACTTGTTATCACGAGGCTGTGATAACATTGATATTGATTGTGGTTAAAATGAAAAAAAAAGGAAAAGAAAAATGTAAATAAAATACAAGATGGAAGACACAAGTGTATAATATGTATAACAGGAAGTAAAATATAGACTACTCTTTCTGCTTCAATGAATTATTACGTCATAGAATTAGTTGTGATAATTAACGGAAGTATTGTGGCTAGTGCGTGGCATAAACAGAACGGGGGAAAAAATATAACGCATTGAAATATAAGAAAAATAAAGTAGAATATAAAGCAGATATTTTTTTTGTTTCTTCGCCAGTAGTTAAATTATACCTGACACGCTGTCACAAGTATTTATATCTATTATTTGTTTTTTCTTCTCTTTTTACTGACGATATTCAAGGTAAAACGTAAAAACTAATTATCCAAGCCGCAGTTATAATTAACACATTAATTTCATCAACCATAACGCTATCAATATGTATTTTCTATTATGTTCTCCAATCATATATTTAATGCTCCATAAGATAATGTAAAATAATTAAATAAATCCGTTTGAATTTGAATTTCGATTGATTATTCGAAATTCGAAGGATGAACAAGAAATTCTCTTGAATCCTATTTGTATGGCAATTATTCGAACATAATTACAATGCATAGGAATATGCATTTTATAAAATACTCAACTCTGCAGTTATCTGTGCAATCTTGCCAACAATTTGCAAGGGATAAACCGACTCAAGTGAGGAGGGTGGAGAATAGCTACGAAGATTAAGCTTCAGTTGAATAATCCACGTTGTTTCAAACTGTATAATGATTATCGACTCATACATTATTAATACCCGCACGTGATCTAACTTGAACACATGAACGGAAGAAAAGGAGAAGAAAAATTATACCTCAACTCTTTGACAAACCACTAACGAAATAGTTCTAACACTATTATTATATTTGTTTTTAATTCAATGAATTGAATATGGGTGAGGGTCATATGTTCGGATAAAAATAAATTTATACGTGTAATGCGTCTTTAAATCCGTCAAAAGTGTCTGTATTAAACAGTTGCGTAAATATGCATTCATGTCATCGTAATAGCCAACAAAAATTGTATAATCGGTGCAAAAAGGTAAACAAATAAAAAATAATATATAGATATTTGCGAGTATACTTGAAATATTTTTTGACCTAACCTGAAAAGGCCTCGGCCTTCATGAAACAGTTACTACTACGATAACATTATAATCCAAATCAAACAAATATATTTCATCTCTTTCATTTGTATTCACATACTAAGCGTCCATCTTTCTTTATCCCAAGCGCGTTGGCATCGTCTATCGATCGTTGTTGGGCTCTGTTCGTTCACGTACTATTTTCAGCGTTGCATTGCGACGTTGTACGAGAGGTTACAATGCACGATAATTAAAGAATACGCCGTGTAATGATAAAATTCAATGCCGATAATCGGATAATATTATTTGACTCAACTCAGGGATTCCCCGCGATAGAATTAATAATGCAAAAAAAAAAAAAAAAAAACCAATATAAATAGTTTTAAGTTGTTCATTCACTTTTTGCCTTTTTCTCACCGTTTCTTACACCTTTATTCACTTTGTACGCACGTGAAGTTGGATATTTCTACATTTTACGTTCAATTGTCGATTATTGATGTATAAAACATATGAAAAACAATGCGAAAATAGTGAATAAATAAAAATAATAATGACAATAATGATGAATGAATAATTGAAAATTGTGTTGCGAGTAGTACTTACATTATAGATCTTTGAATGATGAACATCTTTCTCCTTGTGTGTGACCAGCTGATCGTCAACCACTCATCGTTCTTCTCTTTCTGTCTCTCTTCCTCTTGCACAGTCATTAAATACAATATGTACAGGACATAGAGAATGAACATGCGCGCGTCTGCGCAATTGACACGCTCGTTTTCATATTGAATGCGCGCGCGTTTGCACTGTGCTTCCCTCTTTTGAGTTTACTATATACTATTGTGAAGGTAGAAAATAATTCTGAACAATGAAAATATTAGTGGATAATTGAACTGTGTGCAATAATGGGTAATTGACAATTAAAATTAATTTGTTTCATTGTCTCGTACTGAATTAATGAAAAAAAAAAAGTTGAAATTAATTAACAATTTCAATTCATTTATGTGATGAATTTTTAAGGTTGAAATGTTTATTAAACTGAATGAATTAATTGTTTGAAATGATCGATAGTTCTGTTGGGTTATTACGGGATTTAAAATATTCTTCACTTATTTGAAATAAAATAATGAAAATTGAATCGGTAGTTTTTTTTTTGTGTATTTTGGACTACATAAAAATATTCCATAAAAGAGTTATATATAAATATATAGGGAAGTTTTGTGGAGATTGGATATTGTTTGTATTATTTGAGTTGCTTTTTCTTGTCTATAAAAATGAAAAAATGTATGCAATAAATATGGAATAATTTTACATAAATGCAGTTGAGGTATAGAAATTGTTAGTCTGTAAATAATTCAATAGACTCATTGTGATTCATGGTCAATTTACGACTCTGTCGCTCACCTGAATTTTTTATTTGCAACTGACACGACGGAAGAAAAAAAAAAGATACAAAGGTAAAAATAAAAGTAATGGTTATAAATAATAAATTGAAAAACCAATGGAGGCAATAGGAGGAAGAAAAAGGACAATAGTCGAACGTTGTAGGAAAATGGGTTTAAAATAGGATTAAAATCCCATAAAACATTGTGCTATCATGCGAAATATTTAATATAATCATAAAGCCAATGGAAAATTAATATAAGAAAATTTGCAAATATTTGAATATATAGTAAAATGTCTTGGCAAGAAAATTTCCATTCTCTTACTGAAACATCGCGTATATATGTTCACAGTTTCATTATTCTTACCTGTTATGAATGTAAAAGAGATTGAACAATGCATCAAGTTATGGCGAAAAACTGGGAGAATAATGGAGGATTAAATGAAAAAAAAAAAAAAAAAAA
>CAJUYH010001343.1:10657-32554 GCA_910591685.1 Galerucella tenella | reverse complement strand
AAAAAAAAAAAAAAAAAAAAAAAAATACCACGCGCCCGCAGCTCGTTTTATTTTCCTTTCTTATATACTTTTTCGCAGTTTTTTCTTTCATCATCTTTCACTATTTGCCTCTTTCTTTTTCTCATACATTTTTTTTTCCTCTCTTTATCTTTCCCGTCGCCAATTAGAATATTGTCCTTTGCGCCCGTAAGAAAACAAGAAAACTCAACTGGTAATATTCACATTTTTCCATTTGCTTATTCATCATTATAAAAATGTTGGTGAAACAAAATAATATTGCAATAAGAAACATAAATTGAAAAATATGGATTTGCTACCGGCAACTATAAAATATGTATACGAGTGAACATTACAGACTACAAATATATATATATATACCAATTGCTGAGAAATTCGCGTGGTAATAGATGAAACGTATTAAACAAGAAAAATATTTACAGAGTGATTGTTTACAGATGGATTTACATCATTGTGATATTAAATAATACACTTATATATTTATTATGTAGTGCCGAAGTATATAACTTACTAATAATATTTTTTTTCTCTGTTTCTTATCCACATCAGCATCACCATCCTCATTATTTTATTTAATTATTTTCGTTTATAATTATAATTCGCACCATTAATTATATTTATATGAGCTCAATTTTTTCATATTTTCATTACATCCATTTTTTTTTCTTCTGTATTGCCAATTTAGTCTCTTTTAAATTATTCGTGCACACTTTGACATTCTTTTGCTGTATTTGAAACAATTCATTATATATATAATATACTATATCCAATTATTTATTTATTTCGTTTATTTTCGTCGGATTTTTTCAATACATTTTCATAAATCTATTAGAAAATATTCACAATCCTCCTAAATTTAGATAAATACATATATATATATACATGTATATATATGTATAATATTGCTAGCTAAAGGTTCAGTGGTGGAAATAGTTGTGTTTGTGTGTGTTTATTGGATTTATACAGTCACAGCTTCGATATATTCACTTGAAAATTGAATATCATCATTGTAATCTTTTACCTCATTCATTTATTTATTTTTTCTATTAGTTGAATAATTTATTAAATTGTTTTATTTACTTTATTTCATTGAAAGTATCGTTCAACAATCCAACTCCTTAATAAATCATTGAATCAGTAAAGAGAATATTGTACTGAAAAAATAATACGAAAAGAGCAAAAAAAAAAAAGTTTCATTACAGCAATAGAAAATTCTTGATAATTTATGTGAAAAAATTGCGATAGATATTTTCGAGAAAGAGGAATAAAAGCCATGAAGTTTTATGCACCAAACAATTTATAAGTAGATTATTATTGCTCATATCAGAAAAATGCAAAATTGCACTTTTTCCTCATTTCATTCTCTTCTCTCATCCTCCCTTTTATTGAATACAAACTTTTCTCCTAAAGTTTATTTTGCTTTTCATAAAGTATGTAACTCATTCAAATTCACTAACTCAAAAAGCTTCAACAAAAAGAATAATATGCTTTTGTATATGTACATACATATATTTATACGTTTTATAACTAAATAAATAAACAAATATATAAATAAATACACTTACAAGTTGGGAATTTATTTGGGGAGAAACGATGAATGATAGAGCTCATTCGCAAGTGTGTTTCCCCTATTTGTAAGGGAGATAAATTGGATTGTCGATGTTTCGTTGTCCCTCTTCGTCTTTGCTTTCACTGATTTCAATAGCAACTATCACGTATGCATTCTCCTTGTTGTGGCTTCCAAACAATATATCGCTACAGCAACAATCATTTTACTATTGAGACTTGTGTGTAGATTTTCATGAGACGCCACATTCGCACTTCGCCGCGCACCGGTATTGAAAGAGCTTTGTGACATTCTCTTTGTTATTCCCTATTACTCAATCCTCTTCCACTTCACCACTTCTACTAAATTGATGTCGATAGTTGTATTTAGTATACAATCCACGTACAATATAATTATTATTTCATTGTTCACGAGTAAGATGCCAAGTTGATACGAGTTGAGAGATGTTTAATCAGTGCATATTTGGTTTGTGTTGCTTTGACAACACTCAACCAGTGCCAAAAGCTCCATTTATTTCACGTAATTATTCGATGAATTACAATTCATAGTGTTATCATTTAATGATCGCAACGGCCAAACAATAAACACATCATCATCAATATTATTACAATTGACAAGCCTATATCTGAAACATAAAAATATTAAATTGAATCATTAATCAATTTACAATATGAAATATTATAATATCATTGTGTAATGTACAATTATGTAAATAATTAATAATTATATTGCCATTAATCATTATATTGTATAATTTTATTGTTTTTTTTTTACTTATTCGTAGCAGGCATGAGTTGAGGTTGTGATGAATTTAGTTACAAATGACGGGGTACTATTTATACCAATATACACATATAACGATATGTAGAGAGATTCGTTAATGCAATCTATGCGAATTTCATGGGTAAATAACGAGCCAACTGGTGCACATTGTCGCTTCATTGAATCCGTACTAATTCCTACCTTTGCATACGATACTATTTCACTTCCATTGCGTTTCTATTACTGAAACGCTTTTAGTCCCATATATATAAACTATACTATAAATAGACATATATTTATGCATATGTATATATGTATTTATACCCTCATGAGCATGCGGCTGATGGCGTTCACAGATTTGTAAATAGAAATGGAATATATATACAAGTGATAAACACACATATGTCTACATGTTGAACCAGAGAGAAAATGTCAGGATAAAGTCAATATATATATATATATATATAAATATGTAGCTATGAAAATGGACCAATGATTTTACTACTAAATTATTCACTATAGCATTTATGCGAAGTGGCAGACGATGTAATTGATGATAGAGGTAATTGACGCATGAAAATACTAGATATAAATTTATATGAAATATTATTTTAATACACCGCTTTGATGTGTAATAAATTAATAATGAATGTAAGAGTAATCAATCAAAATTCAGAATGAATTTGTATATGAATAAATGGAATATTTAATCATGATATTTTATTATGAAAGATGTGACAAATATATATTTTTAATTGATATGAATAGTGAAGTAGTTTTTGCGTTGAAATAATTTACTTTAATTATTTATTTTTCCTTTTTTTCTTTTTACTTTTCTTGTATTTATATTTAATGTTATTTCTAGAGATGGAAGGCGTGGCACTCGAGCAAATGTATTTTTTTATCTCTCTATATTACTCATTCCGTTATTTTGCAATTCATTGTAATTCTGTATACAGCTTTCAGTTGCTTGAAATTCGAATTAAATATTTAACAAATAATTATCTAATTAGTGGGGCATTAAAGAGATACTGAGCAACATCTTGTTGTCTACTACACTTTCTATACACACAAACGTACATTCATTCATACGATTAACCTGTTGATCTTATACGATAGTCTAATAAATTATTATTATCATCATCATCATGCGATATTGATTATTACACGCGAGTTAATATACAGTATTTATTCTCACGTTTAATCTCATTCAAGATTAAATTCAAAATTGAATTTATATTCTTGTTAATATACCAAGGAGCTATAAATTTTTCAATTTAAGTCTTCTATTCTTTTCCTTTTTTTTTTTAATCCCTCACAATTGTAAATTACAAATAGTAATTTAACGTTTAATTTAAGCTGACAAATAGTTTGAAAATAAATTATACAATATAGCCAATTAAATTGTCATGTTTTTCGATTGAATAATGCTTTTTGGGGAATGAAACTGTCGTGAAAATGTGGCAGATGACTTTGTTTATTTCCTATTTTTCCAAGCACACACGACTTTTCAAATATTACGTGAGCGCTTCACGAATCTCCATGAAATATTTTCTACTGCACTAGGAAGTAAGCAGAAACTCTTCACAAAATTTCGTTGCAATCCTATTGCTCTTTCAAATAATATATATATTGGCATTGTAGTTGTCGTCGTCGTTGCAGTTGTCGTTGGAACAAAGCGCGTAAGCTTCTTTTGCACGTGACTTGACACATTACCATCGTTCAACCATTGGTATATATTTTCTCTGCTGCAACGTGTGACAATTTCCCGTCTACATCGAATTTAGATTTACTTCGATACTTTTTTTTGCAATTGACACAATTCCAAATGTGAAATTCTATTCCATCCATTTGAAACACAGTGTAAAATTATTGTAATTTTCAGTGCAATCTGCAAATTTGAATTTATAAATAAGTAAAATTTTGTACTTTACATTCCGTTGATCCCATAAAAGTACTGTCGCTTTTATTGGTGAACTCAAGTTTTTGACTTGAATAATAAAATGTCATATCAACATATTCCAACGAATTATTTCAAATTAATTCAAACAAATTCTTAAATTAATAATTGATATTATAGACAAGGGTTTTATTTTATCGTGAGAAACCTTATCGCAGACTGGATGAAATTTATTGAAGGAAAATAATTTGTCTGACATTTCTGTATTTATATCTCGGTGATGTCATTGAAATTGGAGTGATATATATTTTACGATTTATATCTTTGATGTATAATATAATATTTACCATGATTAGTGGTTGTTGCTCCATTCAACGGTGTCTTCATCGTGTAATTATCTTCCTCGTCGAAGAAGACGTAGCTGGCATTGAAGCCTGTCCCGTCCAGTCGATCATTGCTCTTGAATGTCACCCTAAAGAACTTTCGGTCGCTCTCGACATCGAACTCCTTCAGTTGGCCGCAATGCCGTGAGTGCTTTCTATCTCGGGTAATGTAGTTGGAGAATTCGACGTAATCGCTTGCTGATACGGCTTCACATCTACAATACAAATACATTTACCACTAATACATATAAAATAGTACATTAAAAGATTTGAGATGTGAAGCTTTGATGGTATTTAAAAGCAATTATCTCATTTATTTTGTTGATTCAAGTTAAATTATTGAATTTTATTCATTGAAAAGCACAAATAAAAATAAATAAATATAATAAACAATGGAATGAGAATGAGTTTGACGTAGTTTAAGGATATTGGCCGAAGTTATTTATTACTGAGCGAATTCCTATAAGTCAATCAAGATAAGTGAAAAGAACTCCTCAATAGTGTACGTTGCAAAATACAAAAAAAATTTGGTTTACTACGTTTGAATGTTATTCGCAGCATTTTGCAACGTATCTATACATGAATCATTGGAGATGAAAAGAAAAAACAGAAACAAATGCATTGAGTAATTCGATTCGCCAATTTTTTTTTGTAATCACTGATCAATATAAAAAAAATTGGACTTTTGTGATTTTTCTTTTTCAGCTGGCTTTCAAAATTTACATCACAAAGGAATTTATTCGAAATGAATAAAAGCTTGCATATGGAATAGCGTACGAAAATTGATGATGAATTATTTGATGAGTCAGTTGATGGCAAAGGGAAAAGCGGATGATAATGCTGTCATTTCCTCATCATTTCGTTCACGGGCTTAAATTTGATAAATTTTGGTTGTTACTCACAAGCGATGGAAGTAAACAGGAAAGAAATGTCGTGTGAAAGACGCGATTTCGGATGGAATGTGAGAACGAAAGACGAAAAGACGTGATACAAAAAAAAATCGAGAAAGAATCACGTGTCCTCCGGCATAGAAGGAATCAATCATACGAATTGCCACTTAGGTCAACGAGCACGAGCAAATAGCGTGTCTTTCACAGATTTATTTCTTCTTTTTCCGATTTTTTTTATCTTTTTACTTTTGTACAAATCGAAGTGAATGCTGCAATTCAATTTCATCAGAGTATAGCTACAGGGCATTGGATCGTGGAGTATTACTAGTTCTTCATTACTACTCTTTTACGGCACATGGATCACAGAATTGCAAACGATTTCAGCATTAGTTTGTCAATTCAGATAAATTCAGATAAATTCATAAAGGTCAAATGCAATTTATAAATTTAATTGTGCGCCTGAGTGAATAAATATTAAATATCACATTCCAAACAAGACATAAAAACTAGGAATCAAAAGATAAAAATCATTCGTTATGTTTTGATATATATATCCGTAGGCTAAGTACTTGAATTAATTCAAGAGTTTCATGCAATTCCTCTTTAAAATTTTATCGCCGTACTTTTTCTGTTTTTGGCCATTAAAATCTACCTCGGTTAGCATACAGCGATACGAAATTACAATGTAATATCATCATGTTCCATTTCACAAACCATTATCCAGATAAATTGACGAGATGGAGATAAAACCAAATAAAATAGAAAAAAATAAATAAACAAATCCGTGACATTGTCAAGTGATAGTGAGTTGCAATTATTTACAAGAATGCAGACGTAAAATCGTGGCAATTCGATCAAGAAGGCGTCACTTTATTACCATCCTCTCACCATTCACAAGTAACTTCGATCCATGACATATATACCGATGTTTGCGAACGAACTCGTAAATGAACTTTCTCAATGTCGTTCATCGTTGTCAAGCATCCACGTCATTTATATAAACGATTTTCTCATATAAATATATATGAATGTAATACAACGAAATTGAATTTACCTATCTGGCCTTCTGGCCCCCTTCGCACTTGGATATACCATTACTATGCGACTCCATGTCAACTTTGTTCACACGATAATAATCAATTTCCAAAGTTTAACCCTCGTATATTTTGGATAGTGAAAGGAGGAAGTTGGCAAAATGGAGTGGTGAGACATGAGGAAAACTTGTTTTGCATACATGGTACTCAGTGGACGAGTGGTAACAATTGAATTTTGTTCGTGTAATTGCAAAACATTAATTCAATGTATAGTTAACTTATTTTTCAAATTTTAAATGCAATATAAATATTTATTGTCTAGTTGATAATTTTTTGGGAATATCGATGGGTTTTTTTTCGTGTATTTATATTTATTGATCGGCAATATAAAATGGAAATTGTTTTGGAATTTTATAGGAATTGTATAATTGATGTTACTTGTGAAATAGTCGTAGACAGTTTTAGTGAGATAGTTTAATAAAAGTAAAAGCGTTATGGGATCAAGGACAATTGGGAATTGCACCTAATTTGCATGGGAATTGCATGAATTTTTATTTTGGTTAGTTTTTTTTTTTTTTTATATAGACTTACGGCAAAACGCCTTCCACGTCGAAATAATGGAAGTGCAGGTGTACACGTTCCGTAGGTTGTCCATTAAAAAAATAATGACACTCTGTATCACGTGGATAAAATCCAGGATAGTTTGGCGAGGCAAATGTTCCATTGCGGGTTTCATTGCTGTTGAAAACAAATGCACACGGGAAATCCGACTCCTGGCGGCCCGTTGTTATACCAAAATCTACAAAACAAAGATGAGAATAAAACAAAAACATATATATATATATATATATATATATATATATATAGATATATATAAAAGAAAAATAGTGAGTTAATTTAATTCCATTATTCACAATTGTCTAGAAAAAATTGAAATTAATTAATTTTTCTCATTTAAACTTTTCTATTGTACGTTTTATTATTATAATTAACTTTTTATTTTTGTTTGATGGTAATAAATCATCGCCATTTTCCTCCATGATGACGTTTGTGTAATGCGGTTTTAATGTTCTTTTCCAACTCAACTTTTTGTATAGGAATCATAAGAATTTTATGAACAATTTTGAGATATTTCTGGACGTATGACTTGAAGAAAAAAAAAAAAGAGTTTAAAAGCTTTTGGGCGGTCCATAAAATTTTTGACAATGGTACAATAGTTGGGTACATCGATTTTCACAATGAGAAAGGTATTGTTAAATCAATGGTGGAATAGTGTGAGAGAGCAACGGCTATGAAAAGCTTCTCTTGAGAACACGTAGTATAAAGACGATGTCATTTGGGCCAATGAACCCCCAATTGTACAAAGGTGAGCTGCAATAAGTTCATAAAACTTTTATTCACCTTGAACTAAAAGAATGGGAAGAATACACACGAAAATTAGAGAAATTGCAAGTGAATAAAAAAAAAATAGAGAAAGACGAAAGTGATGAAGATGATGATTGTGCAAAAGACAAGACGATAAATAAAAATATAGACAAAGTAAACGGAGAGTTTTATCAAAGCTGATACAGAGTTTAGTAAGCCAACATAAGAGAATCAATGTCATTATAAGTAAATTAGCGAAGAAATAGCCAATTGGATGTTCAAACTTGAAAAAATCTAAATAAATTCAATCGGAATAAAAATAATATAGAAAAAAAAAAGAAAAAATGTTTGTAATTCATTACAAAGTCTTGTGCAATTGAAAATTACTTTGAATCGTCTTAGAAGCGGACATGGATGAGAAAGTGAGTACACGAGAATAAAATTAAAAAATAAAAATAAAAATTAATGGACGAGTTTAAGGATTGACGTTACGCGAAACAGAAGGGAAAGAAGAGGGACCACTTGTCGGATAATAAATTAAAAGTTACGTGGATGGAGGATAGGGGTGTGCGACTAGATGCGAGATTTAAAACTTGTGAGGCGAACGCGATTTGGTGTGCGATGAGGGTGAAAAAAAAAAATCAGTCACAGCACTCGCATACACAAAAAAAAAACACGCACACAGACACACACGCACACAAAAGACGGTCATTAATTACTTTCTCTGAAAATCTCTTACGGTTATATTGCGAGCTTGTGGGATTTTGTACTGTCGTTGTCACTGACTAGACCACCAAGCCGTAGTTTATTTCACATACTTTTATTTTTGTTTACCAAGTTAACAAAATCGATTACGAGTCTTGGTGAAGAGCCTGTGAGAATATTCCATTCATTTTTTTATCTTATTTATTTATTTTTTTTTATTTTCTTGGCCGGCTTGTGAGCTTTGGATATTTACGAGCACATGGTAACCGCGTCGCGCATTTCTTCTGCACCAACAGCGATAGAACTGGGTAAAGAATAAGGCCGAAAGAGAGTCAAGGATGGCGAGAAAAAAGTAGAGAGAAAAGCGTAGAATTAACCAAAAAAAAAAAAATTTATATATATATATAAAAATTAATTATTTAATTCCTTGATAGAGGATGGCAGGTGGAGACTCTATGGATCTTTAAGAGGATTAAAACTCTTCAGTTATGTTCAGGATTTTTATGGTTACTGCTACTATAAACCCAATTTCCGCAGTTGTTGTATATCATTTTTTGGATGTACATCGTTTATTCGGTTATGCCACTATGCTTTATAGCCACTCTGTCTTTCAACAATATATATATTGTATTTATTGTTTTATCCACACCATAATGTTATTGCTGTTGTTGTTACAATGACCATTTCATCCACTTTTACCTCTCAAACACTGCCTTCCATTCGAGAATTCCTTTTGTTTCACATCCTATACACAATGATATGACGCGAAGTTCAAGTTTTGGTCCATAACTCGATTCTGAGAAATTCCCCCACGTTGTCTTTGTTCATGACAATTCTATGTGCGCGTATTCATTTATATTCAAGTTATATATTGTTAAATATATATGTATATATTTACGTGAATTCCATGATGAAAGTTCAGTTTCAATGTTGGTATATAAATGTATGTGTAGGATAACAAACGTAGAGATTGGAACAATGCATGAAAAGCTATCAGTGATCTTGACATGTGGAACGAGGTTGAATGAATCCAATATCATAATAAAAAATAAAAAATAGGAGAAATATCGATGAATTTAAAAAGGAAAAATAGATGAAACTTTTGTGAAAAATTTTGTTTTGGACATTCGATGAAGTATTGTAAATCAGTTGAATTCATTGTTATTTTATTTCGTTTTTGTTCGAAATAGCGAATGCAATATGAATGTGTCATCGATAATTCACCATACATGAAGAACAATAAAAATTTTTGCACGCCAATAAAAGTAGAGTTACATGGTCGTCGTAATATCAATGGATATCTTGACGACTGTGAAAATTATATTTGATGATATTGAATAATAAATATTAAAAAGATATTGGGCATTATTATTTGTTTAATATTGCACATAATGCAATGTAGTAATAAAATAATCATAAGTGACTGTTGACCTCTTCATAACAGATTAATAAATATTAAATATTTATTAACATATATATATTGTACCGTGGTAAATTGTATAATGTTATTGCATTTGTCTTTTGGAAAAATACACATGTGCTGTTGCAGTGAACAATTTTACCACACAAACTTGAATGTAAACCAGGGATTTGTTGCTAAAATCGTGCGTTCACTGCTGATTTATCCCGATTACATCAAAGTTATATAATGGAAACGTATTCTCATACCATAAACTCGATATATAGTGAAAGAGGGAGCGAGAACGAAAGAGAAATTGGGAGAATAGAATGAGCGGTGAGCTTGCAGACATGACCGGTGTTGTATGGTATTAAAAGCTCCCAATGGAAGCTAAACAACAACCCAAAGTCTACCTGCATGCCTCCACCCTTCATCCGGTTTTACCACAAACCAGTCTAAAAGCGTTCAGAATTAATCCCCATGAGTAGGTATTAAATATATAATAATCCAATACGGTGAATATTTCAATAAATCGGGTAACAATAAAAAATTATTTCGCCTTGTTTTACAAAATATATTGAATGTTGATTGTGTTATCGCTTTCATTTCATTTTTATATTCTTTTGTTTTTCCTCATGCTCGCATCAATAGAGAATAATGTGCATTGATTTGCGTTGTAATTTCAATGCGGTATTTACTACACACTTGAGAAAATGCACCGGTAAAAGCCGAAAAAATTCAATATACACGAAATTATGTATTTTATGACGTGACTAATTTTCGCCATGTTGAAAAAAATGGACGGAGATGGACGTGAAAGTGAATTTTAATATTTTTTTTCCTCGTATGACAGCAATTAGTGATTTATTTTGTTGATAGTTCAAAATTTGTTTGTCTTGAATAACAATTTTTCTGCAGTATGGTGTAGTCATTTGATTCGTATGCTTTTTCAAAGCGACTCAAATTACCATGGGAATTTGTATTTTTTGTTTTGCTCTATTTATTCGTGTTTTTTTTTGTACCATGTTTATCGAAAAATGGTCGATTTATCTGAAAAAGGTGACACGCACTCGACACTGCAATCAGAGTCACCAACTTCCAATAACGTCCAACAGAATATTGAATTGCAAACTTAAAAAAAAATAAATACCCAAACGAAAAGTAAATCAATTGCAACATTCAAACAAGTGAATTCGTCGTAAACAAAACTTTGTATTGAAATTTTCGATATATCTTTACACTTTCAAATTATAAAAATATATGTGTTCTATGATTGGAGATGGGGCATTAGTGTGCGAGTTCTGTTTATATATATATCTAAAACGATGTGCTTCACACAGATAGTTTATGAATTGACAATATTCTACACTCACTACGTTACCTCAATTGCTATTTCAATTTCGCTGCCATATAACTTTTTGATTCAGTCGTGAAGCCTCAGGGCTTTTAGGCAACAACAAGCCATTTCAAATCTGGTAAATTTTATCCAAAATTTCTCGCATTTATTTTTCTATTATTAAACGCGTATACTCGTCGTTGAATTTCCTAATTCCATAGCAGTCAGCAAAAACCATTTGATTTATTCAATTCATGTTAAACAGCATAATGATGTTAATTGAATTATTCAATAAACCGAATTTTAGGTTTCTTCATTATTAATTCATGTATTCAATATCATGCCAATCTACTTTTTGTTAATCCTCATTGCAAAAGTTCCTCATTAAATACAAAATTATGAATGAATGAATATTTCAATATCATTTATTTTCAATTGCTATGAAATTATTGAATAAATAAATAAACTTTTGGACAAATACGTATTGAAAGATTCTGGCATTTCGAATATTGTCTTCTATTCTTTCATTTACAGATCTGTAAAATACATTTATTATAAATGTCAGATGTATCGAAAAATGACCAGATGTATGAAAAGGCACGTAACAAATAATCAGTTATATCTTTACTTCATTATTTTTTTTTCTTTATTTCACCTTATCTATCGTTGTTATACTATTCTTACTTTTTTTTCGCCAGTGTCTTTCATATTTCTCATCAATGTACGCTCTCTCCTCCTGTATATATGGATATAACCTATAACCCTTTCATCTTTCAGTTGATACACGTGGCGAATCCGTAAAATTGATAAAGTTTCGTCGAAGAACTTTTATAATACCCACGACCTCTGAAGAATGTTCGAGTTACATATATATATATATATATATATTATCCGTACAAGCTGGCAATTTATGTTCGCCTTCTCGACCGACCACTTGGCGACGTTGTTCTTCTCGCACTTTTTTACTCCTTACTAAAGCTTCTTTTCGGTATTGTAACGTGCAAGGAAAACTCTATGTTAGAAGTATTCGCATGTTGTGGGTGCCAAGTACCAACGCCATCGTCACCACTATCATCACCATTTTTTTTTCGAAATACATATAGAATATTTAATACGTCTTGGTGAGAAAGAATGGCGTATGCATTAGGTTTCTGTCCAATGAATGAAATAAACAAAAATATTTGCTTGAAGTGATCTTTGCAAAAGATATATTATTAAGCTTTTGTTTTTGATGAATTTAAAGCATACTTCTATACTTGTGTTCGTTGATGTTTTCATATATATCTTTTCTCAACAATTTTCTCGTAAATACACACACACACACACACACACGCATGTATATATATATACGAGTCTGGACGAACGATGTCACTTCTGAAAGTTTAAGTTAAAGTTGTTAGGTTGAGGAAAATGCCCAAGTGATATTAAACCGATATCGTAGAGTATTGGAAGATGAAAGTTTTGATAGTGTATGTGACGGCGTATTATGACGTTGATGCGTTCTAACATACAGGAAAATTTCCGTACACCATATAGCGGTAATAGTACGGTGGATAAGAGCTCCCACGTAAGACAAAAGAAAAGGACATGAAGTAGTAGAAAGTCATTTAGAATAGGTTTGTTGGAGCATCACGCGTGAAAGTAGAGAAAGGCTGAGATGCATTTAAGTTTTAGACATGAGTATGTGACATGGTTGCGACGTTGCTTGCTAACGTCACAACTAGACATCTTGTATTTACCCTATATATCTTATATTTTATGTGGGATATATATATGTAGTCGTAAATCCGTCATCTTTTGGCTTCGTGTGTAGCTACCAGCATGAGAAGCGTGAGAGCCTGGAGAAAATGGCGTGGAATATGTCGCTGTTATTCTTGTCTCATGGGACTTTTCTTTCACTTCGGAAAATCTCTCTCTGTTTATGTTTGTATATATATGTATATATATATTTATTTGACAAAATGCTAAAGTTCACTTGAAGTTTGCTGAAAGTTTTGGTTCTCTTTTTCATTTCTTTCTTTATCTTTTTTTTTTTTCCATCACTGCTCAAGTGTTTCATGCACCATTAAGCAATATTATCGAATATACTGTTGCAATTTGTATTTGGTGGCAGTTCAATTATATATTATATAGACGTATAAATTTCAACACAGAAATCGCACGTTTTTGACATTAATTCACGAAATTAATTGGATTTAAAATATACTTTGGAATATATGAAACTTACTCTCGGTAAATGAATATGTTGCCTTGAATCCTTTCGCCTGCCTTGACGATTGTACACCACGAAATTCCAACAATAATCGTGCGCCATTGCTCATAATTGGCCGTGGCGGTGCTGCACCACAAAACGCATCGATTTTCTCCATTTTACCTTCTATATGAACGAACGCCACTAGTGAATCCACCCCCTCACATCTAAAAAGAAACGTATGCACCAAATAAATCTGCAGTTGTGTTGATGAGAGGGGAATGAACGATAAAAAAACAATATTGATATTGAATCATAATGCGAAAAAAGGAGTTTATTATTAAATTTCATTATTCCAGTTCGTTTTGTAAGACTTTGTGGAATCATGCAGTGAATACACGCTTTGTTGATTCTAAACAAGATTTCCACTCTGCTGAATGCCGGCAGCAGAACGCGCATTGCGCTCTCGTAGGTACGAGGTCTTGATCATATACAGGAGAGAACGGATAAGGAGAGTATAGATAGATGAATGGGAAATTGTATGAGAGGAAAAGCGAGAGATGAAACGGTATAGGATAAGGGTAGACATGGAAGGGTTTTGTGGGAGGATGTTTAAGTGAAGGTGGAAAGTGGGGTTTATTCGTGGAGCATCAAGAAAATTTAGCTGAGTCAGTGTCGCTGCGAGCAGATTCTGCTGCCGATCGTCTTACGACCTTCCCTATACATTTGAACATTCAACTCCTTTCTCTTCTTCATCATTTTTTCTTCGCTTTTCACATTTTTTTTTTCTTTGTTAGTCTTTCGAAACTCTTTTAACAAGTTTGGAAAACCTTCTTTTATCGATGGTTCTCGAAAAAATCAAGTTGGATGGAATATGTTGGAATTTTTAATGCTGCAAATCGTACATTATGGGGAATAAAAAATATTGGAGTGTTAGAGGGATGAACTTACCCTTTAGGATCGTCCGGTGAGTGGAAAAGATTGAAATCCTGGAAGATAATTTGAACACGTTCTTTTCCACGGCCTTGAAAATCATATCGGCAAGTTGATCGGGCTGGATATGAATTTGGATAACCCGGAGATGTAACCACCCCTGTTTTCGTCGTATCACTGTGAAACACCATGTCACACGATGACGCTGTAATTAAATTAAACCACATATATATATACATATGCGCGAATTAATAAATAAAATATAGACAAAAAAAAATGACAATTGCATTTAGGTGATAAATCACCGGCGGAATTATTGTTATTCTTATTACTATTATTTTCAAAATGTTGTAGGGATTTTACAGTTTTTTTAAATAAAACATTTGCAAAAAAAGAATGAATAAAATTCACAATTGTATCTTCATGAATATTGCATGAATATTGTGATTCTCTATACAAATATAAATGATGAGAAGTAAAAAGGTGAGAAATAGAGATTTGTTGTGCGTTGGTACATGAGTGCACGGGGGTGGATGTGAATGTGTATTGGGAAAAAGAGTAGTAGTGATGTTTACACGTTTTATTCAAGTAAAAGCTGAAAAGCGTCAACCGAAGAATAGTATGGGGATCGCGAGCGTGTGCATTTATGGAAGTGAATATTTTGTTGGCTCACATATTTACTTTTGTTTTATTTCTATATTTTTTTACAGGCTTTTTGCAATTATTATTATTTTTTTTTATTATGCAGCACAATTCCTACAATATTTATACGTGAAATTTTCTCAAACACTATAGAGATTGTATTTGCATGTATCACATTTATATATTCAGTAATTTGATCATTTGAAAAATGTATGGATTGAGAGGGCTTTGATAAAATCAAAAATAGAACAGATAAATAAAAATTAAACTGACGACGATAAGAAATTGCCAAGTGGGAATTTAGATAAGATAAGCCAATGGTGCTTCACATAAACGAGTGTAGAAGAGTGGTAAAGAAGAATAAAAGGGGTAAGGAGCAGTATTTTGAAATATGCAGAGGCGTGACTCAAGTTTGCTAATAGAACTTCACGAATAGATTTTGCATATTCTCTCTTCGATATTCTTTAGATAAAGGGTGTGTGTGTGTGTTTGACTAGTGGGTGTTGGGTTGGAAGATAACTGCCTGAGTATAGGGAAAGCTCTAAAGCCAACAGGCATATTGTTGAAGGCTCTCCGAATATTCAAATGCACATATGTTCTATATAATTTATATCTGCATATGTATTATGAAGTATAATCATTGCAATAATTCACACTTTTCAACTGTTTGATTTATTAAATCCTCAAAAAGGCTTTCATTTAATCTCTCGTCATTCATTAATTTTCAATATTGAAATACGAATGAATTGTATTCAAATAAAAATGATTAAAATAAAAATAACGGTGATAATTGTGTTGCGTTAAAAAAGATTTTTTTTTTCTTTTCTTGGAATATACTCAATTAATTTTGTCGTGACTTTTGTCAGAGCTACCGGGGTGGCTGCTTCGTTATCGAGTTTCGTAATTGTACAGCAAAATGTATTATGAACAATTAACTTGGTATTTCACGATAAATTAGAAATTAGTCCAATCAATGAATCGTCTATTTGAAATTAACTTTTTCTCATGCGAGGAATATAATTGTGACTGATTAATTGAATAATCTGTGCATCATCAAACCACCAGCATAATATTTATTATTCTTCAATTAAATACACGTGTTAATTCACATGATAACTTTCGTATATCACTTAATTGAAGAAACTTGGAAGTAATGATATATTTCTTCAAACCAATCAAGGGAACCGATAATTTATCATTTTCCAAACACCTATTGATAGATTTTTCGATTGCAAACTGATTGGTATCATTAAAAACACAGGTACGAATGTGTTTGAGGTAGAAAAAAAATTCCACAAGTGAAAAAACATCATGAATATCGTCTCAGATAAAAATCAATTGAAGACACATAAATTAATATTTTTGATTTGCATACTTTTTAAGTAGGGACATAAACAAAATAAAATAGATCATTGTATAAAAGTTGAAAATCAATTCCCAGAGGTTATATATATGTAAATATATATATATATATATATATATAAAACGGGATGATGGGAAGATTGGTCATGAGAAGGGAGTTAAATGAATAAGAGGCAAGGAGAAATGGTGGGTATAGCATATACAGAGAGAAGGTAAAATTTAATTTGCATTCATGAGACCATCGCCTGAAAATTCTTAGTGAGTACACCAACTATGCTATGAGCATTCCATTGCAAGACTGTGATGGGCACCCATTGACTTCGTTGTGCGGGTAGAGAATCACTTATCGCGATCGATCGTTATCAACTCGGAGGTAGTTGGTAGAGAAATAGTGAAAAGCATTTCTAACGTCTTATGTCTCACACGGGCCAAGTATCATTATATATATATTTATATAAGTACGTGACTTTAATACTGATGTAATAGTTTTTATGGTGAAAAATAAATTATATTATTAATACTATCATCATTATGGAAATTTATTTATTACAAGTGGAATTATTGTAATATTTATATTTTCAAATAACTCGCACGAGTATTTGTCAAGTAAATTTAAATTAAATTTTTTAATTATGATAATAAAAACGATTGGAATTCTTTGATATAATTAAATGGCTAGATATTCAATCGTTTGTGTGTGCGTGTGGTAAATCAATACTGACAGTTCGAAACATACTTGTTGCTCACGACTGATTAGATATTATATACATGTATTATCTAATACATTTTAGAATATACCGCTGTAGCAGTACTCGATAGTAATCAACATTTTCCCTCTTACCTTGGCTTTGTGATGGAATTATTAATTTACCACATTGAGAACAATGCTCGTGATAGCGCACATGTCAAAATGTCACTATAGAATGCGTTGTCACGTTCCTGTCATGTAAGTTGTCCAATTTAATTTGAATATTGCAGAGACAAAAAAAAACTATATCAAAGATTTGCCTATTAATCAATCATTTTTCTATTTAAATATTGTGATATTAATATATAATATAATAAGTTGATAAAAAGTGGAATTTGAAAATTTTTTAACGGTAAAATAAAATATTTTAATGATGATAATCAACATATTTTTATGTTTTCTCCCTTTGTAACCACAGTAGTTAAGGTGTTGATTGATCAGCCATGGCAGTAGCGGTTTTCCGTTTCTCTCATCTACCGCCAATATTCCCACATCGCTTTCCATCGCTTTGAGCGGTGAATGCCATATAGATTAGTAGATTTAATCGACTTTGGACGCAAAAGGGAGATGAAGATTATTGGTGTGCGCGCGAGCACGATTCTATCACTTGCTGTTCACTCGGTCTCTTTCTCTCTGTTTCTCTTTCCCTTTGGACTCCTCTTCCTTTCGAGAATTCAGTGGGGCGGATGCTTCTGCCGGATGGAAGGAAGGACTGTGGCGGAAACGAGGCTACGACTAGTGGCGGGTTGGAAATGAAAATAAAAAGCATAAAAAAATTATTGAAAGGTAAAAGAAGAAAATGAGGCAAATGGAAACCAATGGCAAAATGCGATGACAAATTCCATCTGGGAATGTTGAAGTGACGACAACTGATTTACGAATCTTTCTCCCGTTCACATTTCTCTCTTTTTTATATTTCTTTTTCTTATTGAACTTTTATCTACCTATTATTTTTTATTGGATTTTCTTTTCTACCTACCATCCATTAAAATTAATTTGACTTCCATTTCGATTAAGGATTGTGATAGGATATATAAACCTCAGTGCAAATGTTTGGGTGTTTGTTTGTGTGTTTGTGGTGTATGTGAATTTCGTAAGTTGGAAAAATAGCTTTGATTAATATTAATTTTGTATGTCCAAATGAGTTTCCATTAGCTGATGAGTTTGTACACGTGAAATATTGCAAGCATAGTATGTAACTTTTGGGTAGCGTAAAGTACTCAGATATTACATTAAAGTAAAACTAAAAAAATATATATAAATGTACATTAGTATTTATTTATATATTTATTTTTCGACAGAGTGACTGAACCATTTTTAAGTAGTTTTATTTTTCATTTGTTCGAACTTTTTTATAATGCAATTCAATATTATAAAATGAGATTGAAACAAATATTTTGATGGAATCATTGCTCATCCACTTTCTCTGCCGAAGAGAAATGAAAAAGTGCATTGAGTGTGTCGGGTTAAAGAGTGTTAGGGATGGTGAGGGAATTGGAGTAATACGATGAATGGAACCACATTGGAGAGTAGTGTGTGGTGGAGTAGATTGGAAAATGCGAATATGTGCACAAGCATTAATGCGACTATAAAACAAAATAAAATAAACTCGATTAAGCATCTATTGCGGCTTATCAATAATTCCACGCGATCGCTTCTGATTAAAATACCACACATTCAAATAATAACTACTGAGAATTGAAATATTGTTTTTATTTTCTCCACGATTCTTCTTTGTATATTATTTATTCGATTATTTCTCGTAATTGAATTTCAATTTTATCATTCATTAATGCGGAAACTCATGTAGTGGACTGTCACTGATAACAATGGAATATATTAATATTTACAAGTATGGATAAATTGCCTTTGGGGCAGGCTATTTAATTTTTCATTGAATAAATACCCACATCATCATATTTCATGATAATTCGCAACTCAAAACAAAAAATACACGAAAAAAAAATGTTGTGTATTTTTATTTCGTTTTTTTTTGTTGAATGCTAAGACGAGATTTCGTTAGAACACACGTCGCTGATATTTACACGAAGGAATATATCATTCGGCGATCGTGTATAACAGTATTACAGATGTATAGAGGTGAAAGAGACCAGTAGAAGAGAAAGAAAAAAAAAGAAAGAATGGGTGCGAATGATAACACACGTTGTTGAGGTAAATCGAAAATAGCGTTTGTATGGTGGGTAATCGTTAAGGGGCGGTGCCATATTTTTTCGAGAGACAGAATGGTGGTGGCAAATGTGGAGGAACAAGAGGGTGAGTTTAGGATGGGGCTTGTAAACGATTTTGTCGTATAGAGGCCAGGGCATAAGCAATTGTGCATCACGCTGGAAGGTGCTTAGATATAGATGTTGATAAAGAACAAGGGGACGAAGAAATAGAAGGGAACTGTGGTAGAAACTGACAAGAACAAAACATCAGAGTCTTTTCTTTGTATTGTGTTCGCTATTCACCAATTTAATAACTCGATTGGAACATGATTAGTGCAAAGGCAAAAAGAAAATGATTGAAGTTCTTTTATCATCTTAATGATAATGCTTTTCATCTTTCCTGCTATTTTTCTTTTTCATTTTTTTTATTCTTTTCTTTCATCGTTCTCATCTTTCAGAAAATGTCATTTGCCAAATGGATAATAAATTGGTATAATATAGAAAAATTGTTGGCAATTTTTCTAAGTCTTCATTTTGTATCGGGTTAAAAGAGATATGAAAATTATTTAATTATAGATTGTTTTAAAATTTTTTTTTCTTTTGTTATGTGAATGTATATACAGAAAAGCTCACTTTTTATAACACCTCGACATACATTCTCGGTGTTACTCCGTGTATAGACTCTTCTTTACTTTCACATTTGAATGAGGAATTTGTAATGAGATGGAGTGTATGGAAAGTGAGGGATCGTTGAAAAAAAGAAAAGAAACAAAGTTAAAAGGTGAAAAATTTAAGCGTCAATTTATATCTGCAGTCACTTTGACATGAACCTACAGTTCCCCTGCTACTTCATAATTTTTATGTTAGTGCTTTTCACAAAATGTTAACATGTTTATATTTTTTCACTCTTCGATTTTTAATGCTCTTTCTAGCCTTTTACTGACTCTTATGTTACTAGTGAGTAGCTCTTTGTAACGGTGGCAATAAAACCAGCCATTGGCCAATATTCTCATTTTATCGTTCGCATTTCTCGGACAAGTCGAGAACGAATATAAAAGAAAAAAAAAAGAAAACAAAAAAAAAAGCAACTATAAAGAAAAGCCAGACAAGTGCACTTGTAGAATCATCTATGGCACAATCTCCACTGCGCTTTCACTACGTCCCTTGTCCTTACTTTTTTACGCTGCCAATTCTTAGATTTTATCCCACTTTCATTCAACTTTTATGGTCAATGTTTCCTATCGAAACTTATTGTCAAATAAAAATACATATATACATATATATATTTAGATCTATTCCTGAATTTTATTTTCATATATGAAAAATATATTACGAGTTTTTGCGATAAGAATTTTTTTCTTCCTCATGATTTTCACTGACGCGTTGGTATATGTATAGCGTCTTTTCACGCTTCGCTGAACGACTTAACAAGTGGACATAAAATATATATACATATACATATTTAATATAACATATAAATTTTAATTCACCACTTCATTTACACTAATGACGAAATTAAAAAAATGAATTTTCCTTCGTGTCAAATAATTGAAAAATACATCAATAGACAGTATTTAACGTAGCAAAAATTAATACTTTGTGTTTTTGTAACAGTTTATATTTCAAAGACATATAAAACAAACACATTAATTTACATGATGCATTGCTTTCTAGACCGCCAATATCCAACAGTGTAACATCGTATATATGTACCAGTCGTTTGTAATGTATCTTTCATGTCAGGTGGGAGCACAGGTGTGATAAACTTTTGTTTGTTAGCTCCTCAAAAGCTTTGGAACACTCTTGTCATCCTCAGCTAGCTTTCTGTCTCTTTCATCTCTATTTCCACTTTGGTGGTGCTTCTTCATACATCAGGGACTTCCGCCGATCCTGAATGAATCCTTCGACAAAGGTACAGACACACCAGTACACAAACCATAACATAAACTTATGTTGGAGTATCACTGAAATGTGTGTTTGGTATTATGAAAATTACCGATGTATAATAGAGCATCAAATCATAAATTTAATTCCTACAAAAATAGTTCTTTGACATTATTTAATATTATAAAAATTTACTTCATTCAATATATTGAATTTGATAGGGATGTCATAGCATTCGAAATAAAACTTACGCCAAGTCAATGAAACGTAATTTTCTAAATGGCTTTATATTGATGAAAAATATATCACGGATGGTTTCCATTTCTTCACTTGCGTTAAATCCAATTCTTCATTTAATCATGATTTGAAACAACAACTGCACCTAACAAATCTTTGAAAGAACAAAACAATAAAAATAAAATAACTCCATTATCCGAACTTTTGCCAGTATCTATATTTCAAAATATCACATCCTGATACAATGGACAAGTGAGATACAAATGATGGTAGTAAAGATTGTCGGTAGATGCAATCTCTCCAAGTGAATTACCAAAGTGCAACGTTTCAATATTAATTTCAGTACATAACCACCTGATGGATACCAATATGG
>CAJUYH010001343.1:0-10557 GCA_910591685.1 Galerucella tenella | reverse complement strand
CATCACAATAGACATTATAGACAACAGTAAATCTCTTAATACATTGCCGAGCAACAACATGAGTGTTATATGATGTCAATGGTAAACCAAGCGAATCCTATTTATCGTTACCGTCATTTGCTCCAATGAAAATTGCGCCATCTTGGCAATATGGATAGTGTGGGCTTGGCAATGGAGTGTAAGACCCGGGGATTTGCCGATCGGCTATATATGTACTTTCAAAGTAATCAACTTCTTTAGCAATGTTTGGCGTACCAAAGTTTCGCACCAAAGTTGTGCGTGGTCGTAACACAACCAGTTCCCAAACCGATCATGCCACTATGAGGAAGCGATTTTGTACGATCACGATATGTCCTCTGTCCTATATACCAACACATCAGTTCATATATATATATATATATTCAATGCTTGATCACCCGATAACACCTCTATTCCTACTCCAATTGAGTTTATACACTGCCACGGGTTTGGGAATTCACCGAAACACGATTCGGCTGTACCGCAATTCGTACATACTATCGTGAATGAGGTTATCGAGACTATTCCTCCACTAGTTTTGAGAGTGGCTCTCACTCGGACCATCATTTGATACCATATACAGAGTTCGCGGTGATTGCCGGATTAAATCAAGATAATTATATTGATTGTGCACTTTGTATATAATGATATTGTCATCAAGTGGTTGGTATATTTACAAAGATGGCCATTATGAAAATAAAGATAAATATGAAAATAGCAGTAATGATAATAATAAAAATAATTCTATTCACTACAAAATTGTATAATTCTTCATAGCAAACAAATGGCAATGTGACGTTGTATAATAAAACTTCATAATCGTCCACATTTTACAATACTGAATATTTGAATGTTCACAGTACTATTTGAGGGTATATAGGAAAATTTTAGTATTACATACAGAAAATAATAAATTCGACGATAATGCCTGGAGTCATAGCCATTTTTAGAGAAAGTTTCGCCAAGTCGACGCAATAGAAAAACATCGTAAATCCTTTGGATCGATCTTTGAAAGAAAGGAAGAGGAGTAAGAGTGTACAAGACAGCGGGAAATTTTGTGTGTGAGCGAGAGATAGAGATGGTGTTAGAGAAAGAGCAAAGGAGAGAAAATAGACATTCAGGAGTCGGTTGCTCAGTAACGACGACGGGTCCTCGATAAATCATCTTGGCTTCCTCCAGTGTCTTGCCAAATTTAATGTCTCCATGTTTCATTTCCCTTTATTCAATTGGACTTTTTCACTCGATCCTGCAGTACCAAATCTAATTACCATTGTATGCATCAGGATGAATTTGCCACTATTATAAAGTGATACGATTCAATTTACATTAGTAGTTTGAAAAAGTACATATCTAGATACATTTGTACTCTGGTAATGTAGATAAACTTGGACAATGTTGGAATTTCGGTTACCTTGGACTTGGTAACGAAGTTTCCCTTTGAATATTAGAGATAGTTGGGCCATGTGTAAATCCAAAATACATGTGTAAAACTCATACATTCAAAGCTCTCTTGGGTTCGATGGCCGGTGGAGAATGATAAATTCAATCAAACACATCGCCAGATACTTTTGATGGCCGAATGCCAATACACTCTCATAGTACACTTCTTGATTAAGCTTCTATTGTTCGTCAATGCTTATTGCATTGTTTCGTAGATTGACGAACTTTATCTGGAATTCGACAATTGCATTGTAAACTTATTTACACCAATTTTATATTAAACAAACGAATTCATACATGAATTCAAAGTCATTTTCATATAAATCTAAACTGAAATTTAATTGTTTTGAATATATTGGTTTTGAAAATTGTTTTGAGGCTTTTCATGTTCAGTTGCATTTCCCTTGGTATATTTACAGTAGTAATATGTCATAGAGATGCAGGAACGTTTGTCTATCCGGAAACCGGAAATACCGTCCTCACAGTGAGGATACACGTTTTACTGGATTTAATAAGCGCGTCGTCGTTGTCGTGCTTGTATTCTGGTGTACACACAGATTCCCGCACAGAAATTGCTGTTAATTTGAATGCTCCGGTGGACGACGAAAATACATGGTAGGAAGGAAGTTAAAGGGGATGACGGCTAGTGTTTGAGAGACATGCGCATGAAATGGGGTCGTAGGGAGTAAGCAAACCTGTTTCAGTTAAGAAAACTCCTGGAGGCTGGAGTTTGTACGGAAGCAAAGGGAGACGGAGAGATGGAAGTTATACCAGGCCCAGTACACACAATTTTAGTGCACGTAAGGGATTACGTTGGTTTCTGGCGTTCGTGAAATTTTAAGGCCACCGCAAGCCGCAACCCCAACGCCATTGAATGTGCGCGCGTCTTCTTTCACTTGTCTATGTATGCAACAACATTTGAAATCCCAAAACCCACATACGATACATATATCATTATGTACAGGTACATAATATATGTGAATCAAACATTTGATTAATGTTTGTGAGAAATTAAATTGTAATTGTGTTGATTTTCAAACATATTTTTGATGTATTAAATTGCATTTTTATGCTAATTTTGATATATTTTCCTTCATATTGCTTTCGTTTACTTCAAAATGAAATCCTCGAGGCTTTTTCACTTTACTATTGATTTGAAATATTGTATATTCGCCAGCAACGAAATGAACTTTTGTGGAATTGTGTTTCCTTATAAATATTACATTTATACGTCGACGACGGCAACGGTGATGGTGAAGGTGGTGGTAGTGAGAGTGGGTGTCTTACGATTGCTCACATTTCGATTCTTGATTTGGTCTTACTGTCGAAACAAAACCCTCATTCAATGGCACGTTCATCCTCACGATTTTCTCTACTTCTTCTTCTTATTTTCAGTTGAAAAACTACTTTTCCCCGATAAATGTAACAAGCGAGAAAACTTTTTGTTCGCTATGTATCGTGTGTGCGCGCACAACCGAATTTACTGTAATTTTCAATTCTATTGCATTCTACAATTTTCCTTTTTTTTTTTCTACGACTTTTTATTGTCTCCAATGCAAATATATTGTCAAAGTTTCATTCTTTATCAACATTTCATAGAATACATATGACTCCTATCAAATTAAATTTTGTTACTTTGTACAATTTTTTGTTTCCTCCATTTACCAGTGAATTCACGGGGGAAAATGAATCACTGAAAAATTTGTATCGATAAAACTATGCATCCACTTCTTTTCATCATTCAAAATATTCAATAAAAATGTCATAGACACACTGACATGAAAAAGGTACATAAAAGTATAGTACAATACCAGGTAATTTTCGTATTTTTTTTTTTTTTTTGAGATGAATACAACAATTGATGTTATTTTATTTTTATTATTATTATTTCCACCTCTCCAATGTTCTTTTTTTTGGCGCCTTTTGTTTCCAGCTACCGTTTCATTTACGCGAGCCATTTTGTTGTGACCCTGGGGATGAGTTAAAAATGTTATCGACATGTTTCATTTCTGTGCTAGATTTTATTTCAGTCAACGTGCACACACATTCCATATATAGCCTACCGTGTGCCCTTTTATAACCTTTGACTTCTGATGTACCATTTCATCCACTGGGTCTCTTGTTGGCGCGATGTTTTTCCAATTATTCCTAACCTCTCCTCTACTGTATTGTCGTAATGTCACGACCCCGTCACCTATAAATTTAACAAGCCTGTATTTGTTCATAACTTTTGTCCTTTCCCCCTGTTAATGTCCCTTTAAAAATTCCATTCAAATATTCAAATCAAATTTATTAAGAATATTTAATTTGAAACGTTTTTAATATTTCGAAATGAATTTTTCATTAAATATCATTTCAATATTATTTCCTTAGTAGGTGTTTCAATACAGTCATAAGCCATAGCGTATTTCAAATAGATGAATTCAAGTTGTAGTCAGTGATTTATATGAAATGACCTCGTCGCTCTGTTCACCTTTTATTTTTCTTTTATTTCTTTCTATTTTTTTTTTTGTAACCTTTGCCATCATCCCCGGGGGTAAGCAAGATTCTGCGCGAATTATTAATGCCATACTCCTCATGATATATTCATAATCTCCCGTGGGTAGTGGTAGGCAAGAATGCGCAATGCGTTACGACATCGGCACGACTCTGGGGGTCAAACGTAAATTTCTTTTTTTACTTTTGCAAATGCAAACCTTTGAATAACTTTTTTTCTTTTCTTCCTCCTCTATATAATCTCTATTTTTCTCCCACACTCTCGCATTCTCTCCTTAATTCTACAACTGAAAAGTCATTTATTCACCACATTATAATATAATTGCACGAAGTGAAACGAAAACAAATTGAAGTTTTTTCCTCTTTATCATTTTTGTTTCCAATTAAATATTTATAATTGACAATATTGGTTACAAAATACTGAGGAATTATATTTCACGTACATTTTACGTTTTCATCCCAATTAAATTGTAGGTTTGTTCATGCGAATAACGATGGGAGTGAAAGAAATGGGATATTTGTAACTGGGAATTTTCTATAAATATATATATATATATATTTCAAAATGAAAATTCATTAATTTCTCGGCAAGAGATGGCCGTCAATTCGGTCTATTGGAATAAATATTGTCAGGTTGATCCTATATCCAATATTGGCCCATCCTATATGTCCATATATATATAAATAATAAAAAAAAAAATAGATGAAGTTACTATTATACAACATATACGAACTGTTATAATTCATAATGCATTTCATCATTATTTATTTACACGAATAAACGTACAGAATACATATTTTAATAAATGAATATTTTTTATTTGTATATTTTCGTTCGATTTTTTGTTCCTAATGAGACCACACACTATGAAAATATAAAATACACATATACAACACTGTTGTTTCAACGCTCGATTCTCACAATGATGTATTGTAACGTGTACGTAGTAATTAATTAATAAATTGCTGTGTACTCATAAAGTAAAAAGGAAATAAATAAATGAAATAAAAAAAAAATAAAATACAATAAATAAATTGCAACAATCCATTAATTCTCATTAATTTTCTTTTGCTTTACCAACTGTTGTTACAAGGATATTTATTTATTTTTTTATTTTCTCTCCTTTTTGCTCGTCGAATATATTTCACATAAATGTATTTACACTAATTAACATTTGCTACGATAATTATTTCGATAAATTTAGCAACTGAGTGCCTGTACGATTTTTTTGTGTTTTGTATTTACTCGTTTTACAAATAATATTATCAATTGCGAGAAATGAATTAGTTAAAAGGTTTATAGTTTCTTTAAAGCTCTTGGCAACTTGATGAGTGAGTCGAATGTCTCTAATCCGCAATATAGAAACTCCAACTTTGTTCAATTTGTATATATGTATTTACGTATGAATGGGCGTGTGTGTTGGCCTCTTCACTAGTTTGAGTACCCAACTTCTATTCTAGTTAGGTCGCCTATTATATACAGAGAAGAGCAAAGGAGATTATTGAGAGATGAGACAGGTTAGCAAATCGCATTCGGATGTCTGCACGCGGTTGAAGTGGTTCTTAGTGTCTTTACAAACGTAATAGCATTTCAAATCCTTCATACCATCATCCACATGCATTTATCTATATGAATACAACTTTGTTCCTTGAATAACTGCACGTATATATAAAGTATATTCAATATCAACTTCATTGCAGAAATATACACGCAAAGATAATATATAAATGAAGATTAAATTTTTGTAATATGTTGGATTACTGAATTATATTACGAAAATAAATTGTATTTATATTGTGACTTGATTGGATTATAATTTTTTAAATATACCTATATTTGTATAGATGTAGGGAAAATATATTTTTATTCGAATTGATGAAGTCAAATATATTTCTGCGAAACTGACGGGTAGCACAGGAGATTATTGAATTAAGCCAGATTTATTTTAGCTCGTGGAATATCTCCCACGAGATTCGTGCGTGAAGCGAATATTTTCACATTGATGAAAAAAAAATATAGTGACATAAAAATAAAAAATATTTAAATAATTTCGTTGAAAAAGTGAGTGATAAAGAGTGGAAGAACAGAGGAAATAAAGAGAGGTAGATAGACATGGAACATAACGATGCACAAAAATGATGATAATAATCCTCGAGGGCAAATATCCATTTTTATTTTATTTATTTCTTTTTTCTTTCTTTATGGCTGCATTTAATAATTATTAATTTTTTCAAACCCGTGAAAATTCAATTGTCTTGTTGCCGAGTGTGAGGCCTAAATAAAAATCTCATCACTATACCCTTTAAATTACATTGCACACATTTTTCATAAACGATAAAGAAGAATAAATAAAAAAAAATCAAATTATTTCGTGAATTTTGATGAATTTGTTCACAACTTTCATTTTTGTTTCACGTCTACATCTGTACATCAATTAAAAAATTGTGAATGTTGAAAAATAATAATAAAAAAAATAAAAAAAAAATTATTACTCTCACCCATCAATTCATTCGACCGTCAGTTTGTGTTCTTCACAACTATGTGTATTTTCCTTTCTTCTTCTTTTATTTTTTATTTTTTTTATTTTGTCATTGTTAAAATAATTATTGGAACCCGAGGGTGCGATGGCGATGACACGGTTCAATGACTACCAAAAGTACACATATGTTTATACGTATACACGTGAACGCATGAACAAATTCGATAAATTTATTGGCTCGCGAGACTGTTAGACAGCAAAAGAGTGCCGGAAATACATTGCGGGTATGGAGATAGATATAGAAGTAAATAAAAAAATATATGTACATAAACATATATATGATGAGATAGGGGATGACGGAGAGGTAGAGAGGTAGAAAGAGAGAGAGTGTTAGAGAGGGTCATAACAAGGGGTCAAACTGGAATACTATCCCAGAGCCACCGACAACTCGTGTCCATCTTTCAACTCTCATTTATCAGAGTGACATGCAAAAATAAAAAAAAATATAAAAATTATTAAAACGCCACCAAGAATTTTATTTGTTCCATCAAATAATTCACGTGAATGGATAAATTAAGAAAAAAAATTAATAATTATAGCGATAATTTTAATTACACATGTCAGTTTATTTTATAAAATAACTAAAACTTTAAACTTATCCACAATGAAATATGTGACGCGGAAAATTTTGTATTCATCCACGTATATACTAAAATTTAATTACAACGCGTGATATATTATTGTTCCTGAGAAACTAGTGAAGCTTTGCAGAGAACATCGACGTACACACGACGTGAAGTAATAATGTTTGTTATATACGTATAGAGTATATGTATTGTACGGATCAACGCTCTCTAAACTTGGTTGGGTTGCTCTTCAGCAATGTTTAACTCTTCATTCCCTTCAACCTCAAAACACGTCTCTCTGCTTCATCCCTCATACACCAAAACGTCAGTCCAAATTTTTTTTTCGCTCTATCATATACCACTATGATATGCACACATTTATAGTAATATTAATTCAATTCAACTGCTGTGCAATCATTCAATTTATTTAAATAAATATACACATGACATATGTTCAATTCTTTGGAACTCATACAAGTAACGTATGAACATACGAGTATGTTATTATATTATTGTGACAGCTTCAGCAAGAACATATATACTTGTTTGTGCAATATATATATATATATATATATACATGTACTCGTGTGTATGTGTTTTATGTGTACATAACTACTACTAATGCTGTTGACATTGTTGCTGATGTTTCCCAACTTTCTCAAGACTGAGTGCAGTGTCACATGCAGTAAAAACTTAAGATATTTTCTTTATAACAGCCGACATCTGGTGATAGAGGAGGAATATTCAATGGAAACAATAAATAAATATTATGACAATATCTTTTTTTTTGATTTTTTTTTGGTTCTAGTATAAAAATAAAAATATATACTTATGGATGCATATATTTAACGAAATAATTCGCTTTGTATTTATGTATATCTATTTTTGTATATATATATATATATAATATTCTATTTTTCTTTAACAACTATATTTGTATTCATTTGTGCTCGGTTAGGCCCTTCGGGGCTGAGTCCGAGGGCAGTGAGAAAATAGTACAGAGCGAGGTAATATAGTGCACTACTCCATCATGAAGTCATATCGTGGTTAAAAACCCTCGGGACATAACCCCAACTTTGAATCCTTCACTAAAATACCTTCATCCCCAACATTACCTCCACTCTCTTGCTATAAAAACCGTTTTTTATTTATTTTTTTTATTCTATTTATTTAATATATACCATATTATATTTAATGTAATATAACTTTTCACAACACAAATTGGATATAATTAAAAAAGTAAAAGAATAATATTGGCAAATTTTTATACTTCCACTAACCATAATACTTTCAATGGATTTACTGTTTTATAACGATACTCAGTATTGTTATTTCATTTTTATTTTTATGTAATGGTTTTTATGTGGTACTTTTATTTCAACTGTTGTTTGTGTGTCAATGCCATGATGTATGTATGTTTCAGTCTATGTGAATGTATACGCTCGCTGATAGCAAATAAATTTGAGAAATTTGAATTTCAAAATTTCAGTTACAACGTATTTCAGTGAATTTCCAACGAATAAATTTAGCAATGTTAGTAACAATATATTTGTTTACATTTCACACAAACAATTTTTAAACATTATAACATTTCTATTTATTTAAACTAGAAGAGTACAAAATAAACATAATTTATTTCATTTTAATTAACACTATACTTTAAAATAAATAATCGAATTAGTTTTTAATTTTAGTTCGGTATAATTTTCATTTTATTTTCATTCCAACAATTCTTCATTAATTATATTTCATTCTATATTTTATATATTTTTTTCATTTTATTTTCTGTGGCCTATACATATTTTTTGCCGGCGTTGTGCACTTGAAAAATATACTTGCAGCCGTGTGGTTTTTGTTTTCTTTCACTACTCTGCCTCATTTTGTCCTCTCTTTCTATTACTCTTATTTCATGCTTCTCTGTCGCTCCTACTTTATGCATTGTTTCGGGTACATTATTAACCAGCCCACGAGAGAACGTGGACCAATGGCAAAATTCCAGCGCAATATCAGCCCACCCGTTCCCGAAAACACAACTCCTTCGAGTGTAAAGTGCGATAGGAAGTTGTGAAACGAATTCAGTGAAAGTATTAAAAAAATTTTGCGATAGAAAACGAAAAAATGAACAAATGCAAAATTATTTCATTATATAGTTTATGTTTATGATTAATTTTCAAACATCAATCACTGGTTTATTATTATTACACGTTCGATGTTTAATATTTATATGTAAGGAGGAGTCAAATATATATTCTTATCATCAAGTACATTATGATAATTTAATTTTCTTGTCACTTTTCTTTCATTTTTTTTTTTTCCGAAAATTCACCTGGCGAATGTTTACATGAATATTTGGAGCTTCATCATTGCATGTGGGCTTATTCAAAATGCGGATTGTGCTTTTGCATTTTTCAACATAAAAGTGTATATTCACATACATATACTCGTGAGTGTATTAGAATTTTTTCTTTTTTTTTTCTTCTCTGCATTTTGTACATTTCTTTTTTTTATTTCTCTCATTCCCATGAATAAAATATTTAAAAGCACACATTTCATTTGGGCTTTGAATAAAAAATTTGTCATTACACTATAAAATGTTTCACGTATGTCTGTATATTTTTATTTCACCAATTAAAAATAAATGTAAAATACTAATCATGTATATCGATTTATTATCACATGTAAATTATTTCACTCACAAACTGATGGAATATAAAATGAAAAATCGAATGAATTCAATTTCATTTGAATTAAATTTTCATGAATACTTTAATTAAAAATTACAATGTGAAATGTAACAAATATAAACAAAATGCACAGGGAAACTGTGATATTGGAAAAAAAATACATAAATTAATTGAGCTTCTACAAAGATTCGAGTGATGTGATATGTTGGAGTATAAAACCTTTGATATGGAGCCACCATAAATATGTACTTTGTATGATGCAGTAAATTTTAATATATACACTCGCGTTTGAACTGTGCAGAATTCTATAGCACTGTCATTCAATGTTCATCGGTGCATCTACTCCACAACATTATTTATTACTATGCCATTACAACGTACACAGAGATACGTTACATTTGAGTTAACAACAACGATCTGAAATTTGATTTGATGTGTTTTGTATACGTCATATTGTGCTAGATCATCTTGTTTAGTATTTTCCATAGTAGTGGATTATTGATTTATAATCGATTTACGATGTTGTATTTTCGTATATGTATATGATGGTTATATACATATTGGAGGATTAACGATATTGGAAAACAGAGAGGGAATATGGATCCGGATCCACTCACGTGATACGTCCATCGACATTTTGACGTCCAATAGCATTTCCGTGGAATTGGATTGCAGTTGATTGATGAGAGATGCAATACACCGTATCATACTCAACGGATGCATTGCACTGATTGCTGTAGGTATAGTAACAAGAAAAAAAATTGTTTTTAGATTATTTCAATTTTTTTACTTTAGTTTATTCATCATTTTTTT
>CAJUYH010001342.1:84697-94706 GCA_910591685.1 Galerucella tenella | reverse complement strand
TGTGTGTGTGTGTGTGTGTGTGTGTGTGTGTGTGTGTGTGTGTGTGTTGATCAATGATATAATACATTTCAATTGGGCGAGATCGACTTTCTACTTCGACACGTTGACGGTGCGAAACGAAATTGGTAAAGGAAAAAATTGCCTGTTTTATTTATTTTTTTATTTTTTTTTTTTTCATTTTTGTTCTTCGACATTGAGTCACAGCTCAAATGTTAATTGTACGCGAGTATAAGGTATTTATTTTGGTGTGTAGACTAAACATAATAAACAATATTATGGTTACAATGTAGATAGTGTTGAGTTTGTAATGGTTGTTAGGGCTCGCGTGCGTTTGAATTTACTGCGGGATGAAAGTGGGTCTAGGCCCTCGCAAGGTTCAAATAATTATATACAAACGTGAATATTTCATATTATACCAGTTGACTCTGAGAAGTAATAAGAGA
Source organism: Galerucella tenella (assembly GCA_910591685.1). Classification (NCBI taxonomy): domain Eukaryota; kingdom Metazoa; phylum Arthropoda; class Insecta; order Coleoptera; family Chrysomelidae; genus Galerucella; species Galerucella tenella. The sequence continues at coordinate 94,263 of CAJUYH010001342.1, read as the reverse complement.
TGGAAATACGTGTTACTGGCGTATAAGAGAGACAGAGTTTGTGCGCGCGTTGTCGCAATTATTGCCCAGACAAAACTGCCGCTGGTGGCGCTGGCCTCGTCATCAGAATTGTGAAATACTGTTTGCGCGAGTTACGACCTAACTTTCCAAACACTGAAGCCATACTGCAGCGATGTGTTTTTTTTTTTATTTTATTTTTTATTCCTTTTTTTTTTTCCTTATTTCCAAAGACAAATACAGTTCGAGAACGAATAAAAATAAAATATTCTTTTTCCCCCCTCTCTTTCGTCTTTTCTCGCAATTAATTCGATAACTCGATTTATTATTCATCATTAATTTTGTATGGTGGAAAAAAAAAAAAAAAAAGATGAAATGTAATCAGCCAGATATTTATTCAATGATGATTATTCCATCTTTGTTCGTTTAAATATTTATTTATGCTTTCATTTATCTATGTATATTTGTTTAAATTAAATGAAGTTGTCGCGACGAAAAAGAAGAAGAAGGAAAGGAAAAAAAAAAAGCATCAATAAATAAAAATGATTATTTAGACAATTTCAACAGGTTAAACGTTTTGTATGTAATGTTTATATGACGCTTGTCGAAATGTATTAGACAATACAATTGCAAATGTAATAGGCGGTAGTGCGCGCGATCGCTCCATCACTGTGTATGCTTTACAGTAACTATACACTTGACAGTTAAAGTATTGTCCATCCAAGTGTTGGAAATGTGTTTTGTATGTTATATAGATAGAAACATGCGCGTGGTTACGGGTGCGCTGTGCTCGCGGGTGCGCGAACGATTATCGAAAGTGAAACGATGACGCGCGAGGCACGCCTCTGCGTCATACACTGCAATGATGCTCGCGGGCATCTGTAACGTACACGTGAGGGACATTATTACAATATTAAGATATACATGTGTAAACAAACATACATATATACATACACATATGTATATATATATATATATATATATAGATATGTAAACAAATGGCATATTAATAACCCAAAATTTTCTTAATTTTAACAAAAATTCATATCACTCTCTTACCAATTTATAGCGCTGCATTCATAAAAGCTTCAAATTACAAAGCATTCAATTGTCGTGGTATTCAGGTCATTCAAATAAAATAACTTCTTTTTTTTTTTTTTTTTTTTTATCTATAAATGCGAGCAACAAGAGTAAAGCAATATATCACATTTCATATCTCAATATGAAATAAGAAAAAAGGAACAAAAATAACAAGAAAATGATAATGATAAAAAAAAATAGATTTTTTTTTTTTTTGGAATTATCAATTTTTTTTTTTATCCACAATACATTTGTTTATTTCATTCATTAAATTATCGGTTTTGTATTTTTTCAGGCATCAAAATGTCAGTATAAAATATTATTTTTGAAGCGATTTGCCATTAATTTCTCATTATGATGACATTGTGTATGGTATATATTTAGTATTTTTTTTTTTTTTTTTTTTTTTTTGCTTTTTCATCGTTAATACAAGGTTGCGTTCATACTGTTTTTATTCCTTCTCGTGCGATTGACAATATGGCCATTGACATTGACTTATTGATACTGTCCACGTACGTGAAATAGTCGTGTCCTTGTCTATTAACTCTGGCGTATTCAATATTACCTTGGCTTTGATATTGGAAACATATATATATATATATATATATAAATAAAAGGGTTGAAAAAGTGCAGACACCTACTCAATTATAGAGAAAAAAAAATACATACTTGATTAATTATATTTCATTACAAATTTTATCAATTGAATGGGACATTCGCTCATCTATTTAATGACTAATATACATAAATAATTACCTCCATCTTCAAATAATATATTGATCATAATAATATTCACTAATATAACTGCAATATATTGATAAATTATTTTTAACTTAATATACAATGTAACAGCAATATTGCATAAATCATTGGTCAATATTTGCGCCACATGCTGTTTCTCAACAATAAGTCCCAAATTGTCCCCTAAATATACCTATTTATTATCCTTGGGCAATAATTGTTCAACAGTGAAATATTTTGGAAGAGAATGGAATGTGTTTGGGACCAGTCGGAGAGGCCCCATGGAAAGTAAACCCAAGCCGCCCTATCCAGCCCTCCATATAATAAAAGTGAGAGCTGATGCATAAATCCACACGAAAGAGTCATAAACATATATTTTCATCTTATATTTCGTGATAAATATGTTGACAAAATATTTTACCCAAAAATATTAGCAATAGTATTTGTTAAATTGAGACGAAATAATTTTCAAATATTGTTGATGGTTTGTTGGAACGATAGGATAGATGAATGAATGAATGAATGAATAAGGATAAATGTGCCTGCTGTGTTTCGTAAAATGACATGGGACAAAACGACAGTATATAATCGCTTGGCTCCATTTAGAAACTTACGAATTTCATAATTATCGTGTAATGTCGCAAGTCTTAGTGTGCCATACCTGACACGCTCGCGCTTCGGGTTTCTATCATTCTCTCTTGCTTTGCTCACTGTTACACTCATACATATATATATATATATATTATATTGAGTGAGCCCAACAGGCAGAGCAGCAACGGCGTTACAGACTGTGACTCCTACCTTATGGCTCGCCCCTAAGGGATTAAAGTGGGAGAGAAAGGTTAGGTTGAGGCGGCAGATATTGTGTAACACCCACGCTCAATCTTCAGTATTTTTCTTTTTTTTTTCTTTCCGTTCTCATCTTTTTCATCATTCTGACAATATCAATTTTGTTTTTTTTTTTTTTAATTCGTTACATTGCTCAGTTTGACAATATTTTTTTGTTTGTTTGTGTATATCATACTGTAATTGCTGTTACTCATTGAATTGATGGAATTTATAGCGATGAGTGTGTACAATGTAATTCAAAAGTAAATTTATTTTTATTGAAGTATTTCGATGTGGGGGGGTCCCATGTCGTAATTTTTTTTATTTTATTTTTTATTATTATTCACAGACATGAGATTATGAGCTCCTGTTTATTTTTTTTTTTTTAATGCGAGTGCGGTTGCGAATTAGATATTGTTTGAGAAAAAGAGTGTAGAATAGGTTTGTGTGTAGTCACAGTAGTCAGTCCATACATCAATTCCATGAAAATGAAACTTTTCCGGTGAACAGTTGTGCTCATTAAAAATGTTGCATAATAATATATAGTATAGCAGTGTTAGCCGCTAGATTAATCTTTTGAGAAGAAGGAAAAAGAAGAAAAAAAAAGAAGACAAACAGAAAAATATAAAACACAGGGAAAAGAAATGAAAGCAGAGAAGAAAGGGAAAGAAAGAAAAATAAATTCATCATTCTCACAACTTCCAACACTTATAAATCCATAAATAAATAGATTAAAAAAAAAATTCATCTAGCATTACAATTACAACATGTAAAATAGTATTCGAACAATTGTTAACTTTTCATTCCGGATTATTTGGATTTAATTTCCTTCATAATTAATATCCACCTCTCACAACACACATTTCCACATTCACATATCGAATAACACACGGATTTTAATGAAGAAATATAACATCGACAGATGAAAAAATTGAAAAAAAAAAAAAAAGCAACAACAATAACAAAAATAGAAACGAAAGGGACAAAAAAATGAAAACAGTAGGACAATCCCATTCATGTTCAGCCTTCAATAATATTCACTGTCGGTAATGTAGAATAGCAAACGCTTGTGTTTATGAGTATTGCATAGCTGGGAGCGAGGAGAGATATGGTTGAATTTTACGTTATACTGTAATGTTGTTGATCACATTTGTGTATATATAATACATATATGAGTGTGCAATAGAGAGAATGAGCAGTATAATATTGTTGGTAGCGGGGTAGAAGAGTAAAGCGAACGTCTCTGTCGTTGCGATGTCGCAGGAGTAAAGATACGGCGCGGTTAGGCAGGCCAGGGGTAACGGGCAGGAGTGGACAGGCAAAAGCGATTCAACCTCCTTTCACTTTCAACAAGCGTGCGCGCGCGCGCGCACACACACACACACACACACACCACGCTGACTCTGAATAAATGTTTCGAAAATAGGCAACACTGCTAAAGATTTTCTGTAAGGCCGCGTGCGCCTGCCCTATGAATGATCGTAATTGCAAATTATTCACAATATTCTTTAATAATTAATAACAAAAATAAAAAAAAAGCCCATCCCCTTCATATTTATATATATATATTTCTATTAATAATCCAGATGTTAACGAATGAATTATTTTGTTTTCAATGTTACATCGGCTGTTAAGTCTTTCATATATATTTACATGTAATTGTATATATTTGAGTTTGATATTACTTTACAACAATGTGTTGAGAATATTTTTAATTTTCTATATTATTTCAATTCATACATGACTATTGACAATGAAATAAAAAAAAAATATATATATATATATTATTTTTTTATTTCTTTTATTTTTAATCGTGCAGCTTGAATAATTATGCGTACATTTGAAATATTGAAATACACATTCACGCGGTATGTATGTATGCGTGAATGTGTGTGTATATGTATGTGACTCATGTGATGCGTTAAATGGGACGCATTACGGATGGGACAAGGTCATTTGTAACAGACAGTTGGGATATGATATATGTGGATAAGTGGAAATGGAGCGCCATTGGGTAGACGTGTACGCAAAATGATACGTATCGTCACTATATTGAAATATATATTGGAGTTACAAGGGCGGGGATATGATGTTTGCTATATTAACGGCTATTTAGTATGAGGGCGGGAATAGTGAAAACAATCGGATTTATTTCATCTCGATACCGTATGAGATATTGCACAAAGTCAATAGATACACACGATATTTATTGCCTGAAGATGAACCGGAAGGCCACACCCGTATAGTCAACTGCACGATTTTACAATTTACCATTTTTTTTCCTCTTTATTTTTTCCCCTTCATTGACTCTCCAGCAAAATCAAATTAAAACAATTTATATGTATATATAAGACCTTGAAAGACGCTGACAGAATGATACACCGTGAGAATAAAAAAATCAACATGAAAAATTTTACCGGCAATACACATTCGTATTTATAATCCACTTCCGCTATTGATCAATTCAACTTTTGGGCCTCTATCATGAGTTGTGAATGTTGAAAACAAAACAAAAAAAAAAAAAAAAGAACATACGTATGAAATAAATATAATAATATAATAATATTGTGACAATGATAAATGTTTAAATGGCCTATGTTTTGTTTGTTTGTTTTGGGTGAAATTTATTTAGCGGTACGTGCGGACAGGATGCGCGGTGGACGAAATAAATTTGGGCCAATGTACAAGAGGGATCGCGCGAGGAAATTACAACTATTGAGACAACGTCAATTGGCATTACAAACAATACGTGGTAGTCTTGGCGATCCATCAAATTATCCATCAGCAGTCACGCCATTTTTACATATAAAACAGGAGATACAGATACCTCAGGTCTCGAGTTTAACCTCATCACCGGACTCGAGTCCATCGCCAGCGGCTGTTGCTGCCGGTTTAGTTACAACCCAACCCGGTAGCAATAATAATAATAATAATAATAACAATAATAATAATAATGGTGGTGGTGGTGGCGGCGGCGGCGGTAATGCAGGACAGCATCAATTGATAGCACCATCAACACAACCAACGATATCTGGTGGTAATCATTTGTACAATCCAAATCCAAGTCTCGAAGGTAAATTGTGGGCTGCCAATTCCACTACCTCAAGTCCAAAGGCATTCAATTTTGGTGAACAATCAAGTCAGTCACATGGAGCAAGTACGGGACAAACGCCAACGACCGCGACAACATTGAAAACTAGTCCAATGATAAGAGACTTTGTACAAACGGTTGATGATCGCGAGTGGCAAGCATCGCTCTTTGGTTTACTACAAAATCAAACGTACAATCAGTGTGAAGTGGATTTATTTGAACTAATGTGCAAAGTGCTTGACCAGAATCTCTTCTCGCAAGTTGATTGGGCGAGAAACTCTGTGTTCTTCAAAGATCTCAAGGTCTGTGTGTTTGTTTATTGATAGAAAAAAAAATGAAAAAAAATGAAAAGAAAAAGAAAAATATGGGCAATGATATTATATATTTTTGATGTATCCCTATTTTCTCGTTGAATTTATCATTAGACACAATTTTTATTTTTGTATCGAGAGATAAAATACACAATAACAAAAAAAAAAAAATGTAAACGGTCAGTTGACCATTGAGCTGAGCTGCTGAGCCGTAAGAGTTCCCTGGATGTGAGGTAACACCAGTTAGCGTTGCACAATCTGCTGAATGATTTCAAGCATCGCCTCATATCTGGGTCACAGCAAGAAACGTATCTAGGTTATTGGATAGACAACTGTTCTTAAATCATTATTTTTATCGATTACCGCTCAATTCATATACGTTATTATTTTTACTTGTATATTTTTTCCCCTCTTTCTGTTTATTTTTATTTTTTTCCCCCGATTTTGTTTCCTTCAATTTTGTTTATTTCGTTACGGCACAATCGAAAATGAGTGCATGAATAACTTTCATTTTTTTTTTTTTTTATTACAAACGATTTAGCGTCTCGCGATATCGTGTGGCGAAAATTTTTAACATGTAAATGTTGTTGACATTTGAAAGAGGAAAGAAACATACGATAAGTCGGATTCATTTGCATTGTAATACTCTTGGCGCTTTTTTTTTTCTTTTCTGTTCTTTTCGTCATTGTTAAGTGGCTGGCGGGCAGCGGGAATATTGTCACTATCTCTTGACTATTGTATTATCAGTGTATGGTCAATTTAACTTAACATGTAATAATTAACGTGGTATCGGTGCGTCACGCGTGTATTATACTTAGACGGCGCGTGGATTCACTTTTGTTCCTTTTTATTTTGCAATTATAGTTATCACGGAGGGTTTGAAAAATTGATATAGTTATTTTTCATTTGTGAAATTAAATATAAAATTTATTTATCAATTTATTGTTGTTTTTATTGTGGTTTGAGCTAATTTTATTGTTTAACAATTAGGTTGATGACCAAATGAAGTTGCTACAGCACTCGTGGTCGGATATGCTGGTGCTGGATCACTTGCATCAAAGGTTACACAATAATCTGCCGGACGAGACGACACTACACAACGGCCAAAAATTTGATCTCTTGTGTCTCGGCCTACTTGGTGTACCTTCACTCGCTGATTTGTTCAATGATCTATCGCAAAAACTCCAAGAACTCAAATTCGACCTGTCGGATTACATTTGCATTAAATTTTTAATGCTACTCAATCACGGTAAAATCACTATTACAATATATCCCATTAAAATACTTTATATATTCAAAATAAAATTTCGATAAAACAGGAAGAAATATGAGAATTGAAATAGTAATTAATCTGTCATTTTCTTTCTGCAATCGACGGGGGTTTTTTTTATATAACCCACGAACATACAATATTTATGCCCTCGGGGAGATACTTTAATCATTCTGCGTTGGCAATATCTCAGATGTACGTGGATTGGTAAACAAGAAACATGTCCAGGAGGGTCACGAGCAGGTCCAACAGGCGCTTTTAGATTATTCTATCACGTGTTATCCAGCTATACCGGTGAGTGTTAAAACAGCAAATGACAATGAAATAATAGTTTTGTGTCTCAATCAAATCCTCCTTCGCTCATAACTATTTATTATCAATCAATAATTTTTGTATAACTAGAGTGGATTGATGAAAAATTTGATATGTAGTGCGTGAAATAATGATAAAATTATTATTGAATGAATTGATTAAATAGTTGTGACACAATATTAAAATGATAACAATACTCTGGCTGTGCAGGATAAATTCAACAAGCTGCTAGCAGTATTACCGGAGATTCATGTTGTGGCGAGTCGGGGCGAGGATCATCTCTATCAAAAACATTGCAATGGGGGTGCACCAACGCAAACATTACTAATGGAGATGCTGCATGCAAAGAGAAAATGAAACGGCCAATAGTTATGTAGTGGATGTGAATGGTGTCTTGTAATATTGGATAGTTATCGTGAAACAAATGAAGAAATTGCGTACACCATGTACCTAAATGGTAGTGATGGCGGGAGCTGCTTAATTTTTATTCACAACCAAAATACAAAACAAAATAATACATACAAACAGACAAATAAACTAACAGGCAGGCAGAAAGAGAGAAAAAAAAATGAACAGAAATATTAACTAACAACAATGAAGCTATTTAATTTGTCGGTATAATAAACAGAAGCTAATGGTGCTGTTTGCTTGACTCCTTTTTTTCTCTCTCTCTCTCGCATTCTCTCTCTTTTTCTCTTGGATAGCTGTGAAAAAAAATTAAGGGAAGCGAAAAAAAAAACAGGAAAGAAGAATGCAATTTTAAGAATGGATGAAATGCAATTTAAAAAATATATGCAATTGTGGCGTGGGATTGCGATAAAATTTATTATTATATTGCGGATACTGTTGATTTGTCGGTATTGTTTTTAATTTTATTAACATTATTCTTTTTCATTTTCTGTTTTAAAAAGTAAAAAATGTGTTTAGGCAAAAATGATACAAATGAAAATTCACATTGGAACATACGAATATATATAAAAATATATTTGCATGGTGGATATCGAATAAGGCAAACAAAAAAACAATGAGAAATGAGAAACGAAGTATATCTAAATATATATAAATATAATGATATATTTTCTATATTTGATGTTGAAGTTTTAGAGATGTATCGCGCGGGTAAAAACAAAAATTAAACGAAAAATAACAGCATGATTATTGATATATAGTAGAGATGATAATGACGGTAATGAATACAAAAAAAAAAAAGAAAGATGAAAAAAAATAAGAATGAGGTGAATTTAAAGTTATATAAGAGAAACGTCCCCACCGAGCATTGACGCCTCAAACACACACACCCACACATACACATGACACATCCACACACATACATAAACTATCTCTCTTTTCTTTTCTCTCTGATATACAAACATACCCACCCATAAACACAAGAAAACAAACGGTAAAAAAATATTGGGGTTTGAATTATATTTAAAAATGAATGCGCAGGGAAAACACAGTAAGCGAGATGCCTTGAAAACAGTACAAAGGGAGTGGTTAGATGACGAAAAATAAAAAAGATAAAAAAAACACAAATAAAAATTAATGAAATAAACAAAAAAAAAAAAAAGAAAGAAATCTATTGGTCAAAGGGCAGGCAACTTTTGTCTAAATAGGTAAAAGCTATTTTTCTAATAATCTAGAGAAAAGGGTTATTTTTTAAGTCCAACCACTGAAGCCTTGCTCTCACTGAAATCAAATTAATTCTGATTGCCGATGATGAGAACGAGACACACACTCGAATTTGATAATAATTGAGAATATAGAAGTGATAAACAAATATATATATATTTATATATTTACCGGGAACGCCTCATTTTTTTTTTTTTTATATTATTTCTTATTTTCCTCCACTCTCTTTCTCTCCTCTCTTTTTCACTCTCCTATTATTATTTTTTTTTTCTTTCGATCCAAGCCATATGTGGTAATGCAAGGG
>CAJUYH010001342.1:34632-84597 GCA_910591685.1 Galerucella tenella | reverse complement strand
TTTTTTTTTTCTTATTCTCATTGAAATGAATTTGGCAAAGGGGGCCAGTACACGTTGTTCAGTTATTTGAACATCCCTACAATTTTCTTAACGAAACAAATATAAAAGCAAAAATAAAAAAATAAAAAAATAAATCAGAAATTGGAAAACAGCGTGATGTCGAATTTTTTTTTGTATTTCTTCTAAAGGAAAAAAAATAATTCTGCATTTTCTGACACTCTTGCACAAGAAGCAGGGCTACTATAATTAATTGTACATACTAGTTAACACATTCCAATTATGTTGTATAGAATTAATAATGATCATAATGACGATAAATGAAATTGATGATGATGATACTGATGATGATGATGATGATGATGATGATGATGATGATGATGATGATGATGATAATGATGATGAAAATGGCGAGATAACGGCGGAATAAAAAAAAGAAAAACGAAAAAAAACAAATCATGTTACATATGTAATTATAATATTTTGTGTATAGTTTAATGAAATAAAAAAAAAATATATTTCTGTTGCTTACAAATAAAGAGAAAGAAAAAAAAATCATTAGCTACTTAATGTCTTCACTAATTTTTATGTAAATTCTATTGTAAATGTAAAAAAACAAGTGTCTTTTACCTCTTTTTGTTCTTTTTTTTTTTTTGTTTATATTTTTTCTTCATCTATTCTTTTATTCTACTCACAACTCTTCTCTAAAACATATAGGTGGCGGAAAGAAAACTAAGGAAAAAAAAAACATATGGCAAACAAAAATAAAATAAAAAATTATATATACATACATATATGTATAATTACACATATACAAAAGAAAAAATAAATAGATCGATAAAGCGGTGGAAATATTTTATTACTTGTATATTGTAAAAAATTAGAATTAAAGAGTTCTTATGTATTAAGTGATAGAGAAATGAGACAAAAAAAAAAGTATGAAAGCAAGTGCAAAAATAAAAACTGAAACTAAAAATGAGTATCATTGGAGCAAGGTTTATGTGGTCCTACATAATTATATTATAATTAATATTATTATTATTATTATTATTATTATTATTATTATTATTATTATTACTCAATTTAAGGATCTATTCGATGAATAAGAAGAAGAAATATACAAAGAAACAAAACACATCTATATCATAAGATAACAAATCATTGTCTCATTGCAGTTGTTAATTATAAATAGAGCATGAAAATTTTAACTAAACAAGATATTATATATATATATATATATGTGTGTGTGTATATTTTTAATGAAGATGATGAACTAAAAATATGGGGAAAATGGTAATTGAACGGAATACGCGATACGCAAAAGAAATGAATGAAGAATTTAATTATTTTTCACCAAATGTACAGAGATATTGTTTAGCGTATATGAGCGAGAAAAATTAATAAAAATTATTTTTCTGTGCTGTTAGGACTTGGCTATCTTCAGGATATTTGTATGGTAATCTATATACATATATACATATATATACTTACCATATTGCGGTTTATTGTACATATTTGATGGAGTGAAAGAGAAAAGAATTTTTGCGAAATTTAATGATAATAAAATTCGCATTATGATGATGCGACGTGGTGCAAAATAATCGTCAAAATTACAACGATTTTATAAAAATAATGTGAAAATAATACAATTAATTGATGAATCATTGCGCGCAACAGGGAAGTACCTGAAAGTGTCTTGCGATTTGAAAAAAAAATAAATAAATAAATGAATAGCTCGTCTAAGCTATTATATATGAGTAATGAATTGTACTAATGTTTAAATTAGAGACGTTTCAACGTCTAATGAATTCTATTTTTCTGACACATCAAATACACAGACACATATGCACACAAATATAAAAAAATATTAAAAGAGTTAATAATTATAATCTGGACAGCGCACCACTGAGCATTGTCCCCTTATTTTTCGCAGACTTTTACAGTTTAGGCTGGACCTAATCAAAATAATTCAAATGAAAGAGGACTAATGGGATTAAAATATAAACAATTGTGACGACACAAAATGAATGAATATTTTTCCAATTTTAAATCAAGTGTTCTTGAAATTTTTTTGCAAATCCTTTTAGAAAAGCTCATCACACACTCTCTTCCATTTTTATCGTCACAGCATAAATATAATTATATTTGTCATATAAAGAAATATTAAATGGAGTGGATGATTTCTTTCTCATGAATTAATTTCAATAATTTACACTCAATTATTTTCATCCAGTATATTTTATAACACAATTGGTGAAGGAACAACAGACCGTTTTTTTTTTAATTATCACACGAAATGCTACCTCTCTCCACAGTAAGTGTATACATATATGTATTATAAGTTTTTATAATTTTACATTTGTAGTAACCGCATACCTCAGTGAGCACAAATCGCAACAGCAGTGAGCAAGAAAATATTTATTGACTTATCGATATACTTTTAAATTGTTTATTGTCTTGCGTTGAGTGATAGAAAAAAAATTGAGGAAGTGATTTATAAAATTTCACAATTGTGTCGTGCAATTTTTAATTTCTCCTTCAGTATATTCAAATCCTATCATTTTATTTACAATACAATATATATCAATTTGCGGTCTATTTATTCACTTTGAAGTTTGCCATCAATCAAAATAATATTTACGCCTCTGACAAATTTCAAAAGATCTCTTTATTTTTTTTCTCCTCCCTCGCTCTCACTTCATCTCCATTACATAATTGTTCGGGTTTTCATTAATAATTATATACATATATATATATATATATATATATATAGATAAATATATTTTTGTAAATAAACGTCCAATTCACTATTAAAACAAGCAATTACATCATTTTCAAGTGATTTTTAATTTTCTGCAAAGAGTTGCAATATAAAATTACACAATTTTTTGAAATGTTGTAAATAAAATAATTGTGAGATAAAAAAAATTAATGTAAATTATAAATATACTATTTCGAAAATCTGATTCTTGTCAATTTAATATATATATATATGTATATTAATATTTCTTAATTGCAAAATAATTATATTGCTTATTATATATATGTTTTGAATAATCATACAATATTAATAAATACATGTATATATATATCGGAAAAGTTTATTAGTGATCAGAAAAATAATAATTCCTTGTCGAGTGGAACAAAAATTTAAAAAATATCAATAACAATAAATGACAAAGTGGAGAAATAATAATTATATGGTAAATTGTAAATTATGTAGAAAAAAGCGAAAAGAAAAGAAAAACAAACAAATCAAATCTGCAACATTCATTGATTGTAAATATATCTTTATTATTAACAAAAAAATTTACAGTATACTTTTTTCCCCGATAGATCATACGACGATAAATAAATTGGCTAAAATGAATGAAAAGAAAAATTGAAAGTGTCCTCTGATTTTTTTCCAAATGAAACTCACGTGATTGTGAAGTCAGAAGAAAATAAAAATATCAATAGTAATTGATAAATAAATAGTCTAATGTGGATCGGTTTTTAAGAAATCTTCATATGACTTTTCATTCATCAGAGATTTAATCTCATCTAAATTCGCAATATCAACTTTAAAAAGCCATCCGTCTTTGTAACACGATGAGTTGATTAATCCTGGTTTATTTTCTACTGCCTCATTTTTTTCAACCACTGTTCCAGATATGGGACTTATTATTTCTGAAGCAGCTTTCACAGACTCTAATGCGCCAACTTCCTCTATTTAATGAATAATCATAAAATCTCATTTAATGCAGTTATACAAAAATTATATAAATATATCATTTTATCATTTCATTGTTGTTTGTATCACCTTCTTTCTTTATTCGTGAACCAACATCAGGCAATTGAGCATAAACAACATCACCAAGAGCATCTTGAGCGTAATTAGAAATTCCAACTGTTCCAATTTTACCATCGACCTCGATCCATTCATGTTTCTCCGTGAACCATCGCTCTGCACAAACAAATGAATAAAATAAAAACACAGCCATCACATTATTAAATGCGATAATAAACAAAAAATTTTTTAAATTTACCCGCTCTGATGATTGGTGTCGTTGTGATTGTTCTCACATATATGCATCCATTATTTTTCGTGCTACAACTCAATAAATTATTTTTATAAACATTCACAAATTTTTTTAACGTTTGCCCTCTCACACGATTCATTAATTGTGCCATTATCTATTGTTGTCACGGTCGATTCAATATACAAAATATATAAATAATTGCACACAACTAAATTGGAGGTTATGATTCTCGGATGTAATGTGGTGATTATAGTTCACGACAATTCCGTCAACAGAGAGACAAGAGAGCACGCGCAAAAGCCGTTCGCACTCGACCGCGAAATGCAATCGAATGACGAAAATATAATAATTAAGTGTATAACATTATCTATATTAATTTGAAATCTCCAACACTCCACCAACTTCCTCATCATGACATTATTTCGTCTTCTTCTTCATCTCTTCCTACGTTGTGTCACCAACGTTTGCATCGACCTCTCTTATCAAATGGACAAATCGATATCACGGGTTTTCAATAAATTCATTATGTCTAACTAAACTATTTTGAATGATAAATATTTGATTTATAGCGTCATAATATATATCTATATAATTCATTTTTAAACAATATATTGAGGATAATGGTAGGATTTTGAGCACACCCTTTGACTGTGAACGCTACATTCATGTAGTATTTATTATGATTTATTGCGCTAAGAGGTAACATTGTTTTTAATGGCTCAAATTAAGAGACGGCAGCAATATAACAATTGTATAGCAATCCCCCGGTTCAATTTTAAGCGGAAACTGTAAATAATTTTCTTCCTTAATTGATGAGATGGTTGGGAAGACAACATAGTAATAATTCAGGTCAAGTTTTAGTCTGTCGATCACGTGAGGTTACAAAAGTCAGGGATATCATTATTTCATATAAATATATCCATGATAATAATATATCATTTCTATGTCTTATCTGTATTTAATTATATCCACGACCTTAGTTGGGTTCAACGTCAATCTACCGTTTTTCATTCACATATAATACACCATTTTTGTTTTGTATTTTATACTGTACATTAATATATAAAATTGAAAAAAATCACGAGGTATTTCATATTTTTGTTCTTTATTTCTAGATTTATTGTAGTCGTGATCATTAAATTTAAGCATTGTATGAAAGTTAAAAAAAAAAACATCTATTACATTTATTTTTGTTTTTTTGTGTCGCTTTATTTCAAGTAATTTAAAGTCCAATTGTGTACGATCGACCATTTGGATTATGAATTCCTAATATCATGGGTTTATTTATGCACCACTCGTACCAAACATTTTTATCGCTGCATCGTCGCCAAAAGTGCACATCAATTTCAGTACCCGCTTTCACCTGTATCGGTTCCTAAATCAAAGACGAACAAATTTAATATATTTAATAATCATCAATGAATATAAACAGCCATTGATAAATCTTTACCTTGATTGGGAAAAATATTGGAAACCAACTGAGCATTCCTGGACTGTGAGCACGTGGCACAATGCTCAAAGTTATATCGTCATAAAGGATAACGTCAAAATAACCAACGAATCCATGTAAAACGGAATTTTGTTCCACTGTAAATGTTCTCTTTCCATATCTCGAATTATTTATAACAGGATCTGTAAATTGACTGATTAAAACAAACTGCAAATGACAAAAATAAAGCCCCAAATATTAGTGAATATAGAAGATAAAAAAAATAAAATTCATCACCTCTGTTGGGATGTGTAAACGTAAAAAGTGCCTGCTCCTTAGCAATATCATATTTATTATTGAGATAAACAACGTAAGGCGTTTCAAAATGAGCCAGTGGATGTTTATCTTTTTCATAACACATTCGAAGTTCACTGTAGAGTTTCGATGATTGTATTGGACCAATGTGCGATGTATATGATTGCGGAATACAAATTCCATCATCTGCAATTAAAGTTAACAAGAGGAATTGCTTCAATATTATATCAATATTAAATCAATATCACAAATGCAAAATAATTTGTCAATTTATCGATTACAAATCCATATGTATTTATATGTTAAATCACCTTTTAAAAATTGTTGAGCACCATCCAAACATTCTGGTGACAATTCATTGTCGCCGAATGATCCTAATAATTCAGAAACTAGAATATCAGCTTTTTCAGGCGCTTCCCACTTCCTCATATCACACGATACAATCGTCACTCTACTACCAAATATATCATTTTTTAATGCGTGCAATGTTAAAACGGCATTTGGATTTTTTTCCACAGCATAGACTTTAACAGCAATATGCGCCATATCAGCGGCATTCAATGTGGCGCGAACCAATGGGCCACGCCCGGCACCAACAACTGTGACTATACTATTTATAATAAACAACAGGACAATTCGTTAAAAATATATTTATATAATAAATCGAGAATATATTGAATAATTATTAACTATTGAACTTACAGTGTTGTTTTTAAATCGCCATTATCCTGAATAGCATTTGATTTATCTACAATAGCGCGATGAATTGCGCGCTGATATTCAGCGTATTTTACTGGATCCTTTTCAAATACTTCATATGTTCCAGATTCAAGATTGTCCATCAATGGTTGCAATGGAAATTGTAAGTATTCCTCATATCCACGACCGTAACGTTCGAGTGGTCCATTAGGTTGATAACCTTTTTTCCAAATGTGATCCAAATAATTGTAATAATATGAAATATTTTGATAACGATTTGCGCCTGACAGAATAAATTGGATATTGAGTGAACAAAATTTTTGAATTAAGTTCTGGTGTCCACGGCCAAGCACTGGATATCCTTTTTTATTACTCAAAAATAATGTCGTGGGTATCATTAAACACTTTACCGGCTCGCCTAACCATCGATCAATCTGCAAATAAAATGAATAAAAATTATACAATTCAATTAAATTGAAAAGAGTGTAACAAAAACATATTATATATGCTATTACTTCTTTAGAATCAGGAAGATCGTGACTAACTATCAGTACAATGCCCATTTTTTTATCAAAATCACAAATTGATCTGAATCCATTCCACCATTCCCATGGACTTTCAATCGGTGTTTCAACATTTCTTCGATATGATAGTGACTGTTTCAGTGGATTCTCCATGGGTATTTGCACCCAAATTTGTACATTAGGAACTGATACCATTCTATTGCTTAAAATTCTAGCGAGATTCACATTGTTATCTATATTAGCAGTCAATTTAAATGTGATTGCTGGTAATCCCAGATGTGCCGCCAATGCGAGCTCTTGATTGAGTGTCGCTTCACTGTTTTCTCTTATGTGAGGAATTTTCGAATCTACATTGATGTATGATGAAAGCTTTCCAACTACCAGTGTATTCCAATCTGTGTAATAATTAACGATTGATTAATATTTTATACAATAATTATAAATTATTTTAATGCTTTTGTATATGTATTTTTTTTTTTATTTTACGAATTTACCAGATGTATGGAGAATCATATCGGCCCGCGTAAAAGGACCTGGTCTGCATTTAGCCGCGCCTGATATAAATTCTCTCTTAAATTGAGGATGAACTAATGGGATACATATAAATTCATATCTGAAACGAATGAAAAGAAAAAGATGAGAAATTGAATGTGATGACAAAGTTAAATTGACATGGTGCTTTGTTGAACTCACTGTTCTTCTTGTGCTGCTGCTAAACAATTACTGAGATCAGGTACTGTTGCAAAATCAAGTCCACACGAGATGGGTTTATGAATTGCCATTTTTGTTATGGTTTTCTGAAACTTTAATGCGTTTCTGTTTTATAATCAAAATGATAACAGATGAAAATGCCGGTTTTGAGGTTATCTTTTTTTTATAAATTTACTCATATTACATGAACAAAATTTGATGAATAATAAATTGTAATAGACTTACTTTAATTTAATTGATTTGCAGTATTGATAAAATAATAATTATTGTTTAGAAGATGGGAAATATTTTACACATAATCGTGATTATTTATTCGTCCCTTCTTCTTACAGCAAAATATCCTGCAGTGCAGGTGGCTTATGCACGAGCTGTTGCAGGTATTTTTGTTTGAAATGCAAAATATCTACGTTACCGATTGGGATCATCCCGCGCGTCGTCAAAAATTTACCGCGAATTTGAAAATGTTTACGAGGTCTGTTTCCGTCCTGTTAAGATGTATTATTGAATTAACTAAACAATATCGGTACAATTGCTCAATTGTTTATTAATGCAAGGGACATTATATACATTCAAATAAAATAAGCATTGAATCAATTATATTTCATCTAGTTCGCAAATTTTTATATTTCATTTTTCCCTTTTTTTCCATCCACAACAATATTCATATCACACTTTTCAATACAATTAATATTTTGTCAATAGAACACATACAATATATCTAGAGAATATTCACATATTCAAAAACAATTTGGATGACATGAAACTATAACAAGAAAAAATAAAAGAAAATATGCACAATTAGCTATACAAGAATAAATGGTTATTGAAATCTAATGACAAACACGATAGACATTTTATTTCGACCTTAAACCGGATTGTCGTAATTGAGTTGAGAGTAGAATGTTTGGAACATGTAAATGTACTTGGTAATATACATTCTAAATACACTTAACTTTTATTTTTAAATGCACATAATGTATAATAATTCTTTAAGCACGTGCAATATTTTTAGCAATAGAATAACCAATTTTTTATTATATTGCAAGACTGTTTGAAATTGTCTGATAATTTCAGATCAACTGAATGAGCCATTGAATTAAAAAAAAAAAAACAAACAAATAAAAAAGAAAAAGGAAAATTGCATTACAATTCATTTAAAAGATCAGCACAATCCTCCTTCATATTCATCATCTTCATCGTCAACTTCGGATTTTTTCTCTTGCGATTGTTGCTTCTCTTCTGGAGCTGTTGCTTCAACACATTCGTCATTATCATCAGCATCATTATTCGATAATTCTGTTGCCGCCAATTGCTTTGCAATTGTTTCCGACTCCTATAATCAATACAGTGACAAAATTACAAATTTTACCAATTTAACCAATTGTATGAATAATTTAAACAGTTCTCACATGATTAACTTCAGCTTCAACAGTTTCTTGACTTGCCGATGGTTGATCGGAGCTTGTAGACACATAAGGTGGGGCGGCATTTGGTCTAATACCCGCAGGTGGAACTGCATATTCCTGTTGAGGTAATGGCAAACCGCGAGCCAATTTTGCATATTCCACATCCATATGTTTAATAAATGGACTGTTGAGTGCGGCACGCGCTGCATTGGCGTCCTCATTGTCATAAGCTTGCAAAAGCATCTCTAAAGTTTGAATCTAATGATAAAATGAATAATAGAGATTATTTTTATTTATATGTGTGAATAAATAACATTGATATTTTTGAATGACCTACTTCAGGTGCATCGCAATAATTTCCCCATTCTCGAAATGCTTTTTCCGCTGCAACTTGATCACCACGTGCCAATTGAATAAGAACTAGAACAACAACCAATCGTCCAATTGATTGGGCATGTTCAATTTGTTGATGACAGCCAATTTCACGTCTTATAGCATTGGCCGCCTCATCATACATCTTCAATTTGACTAAAATTCGCGCCATTTTACTGAGATATTCAGCAGCTTGTCTAGGGCTATCCTCACCCTTTCATACAAATCATCCAATTAAAATGAAATTTAATGTAATATTTTATTTATTGATATTGTAAGATATTTTTTTTATTCTCATTTTTCTGTACCATAACAATTTCAGCTGCTCTTTGAAATAGTGGTAGAGCTGCTTCAGGCTGTGTTGTTTCCAACATTTTGCCTGCTTTATCGAGAACATTTGCACCAGATTCGGGTGAACCGTGCTGTTGATAGAGTGAACATGACGAGTGCGCAAGCTTTGGAATCTCCGAAAGATCCCCCAAGTCTCTACATATCAACAGAATTTGCTCCAAACTCCTTAAAAATAGAAATACAAAAAAAATTCCTTTTCAATATCAATTATTTGAAGAGAATTATTAAATCTTAGATAATTAATTTCAATGAATAATTGAAGAGTTATTATTAATTAATGAATAACTCACTTTGCGGCATGAAACCATCTATAAAATAATTTAGGAAAACTCCGTGGAATATGTAAATAAAATAATAAAAATTATTTGTCGCTTATTATTTGGAGAAAAGGATACGATTTATTTTCCTTGTAGCAGTCAGAAGCTTTTAGCAATGCCTCCTTGCACGGCTTCAATGACTTGGCAACTCGAAAGCACGTAGCTAAAATAAATAAATAAATTCATCATAAAAATAATAATAAATACAGTGTAAATAATTAAATGACAATTACCCGCTTGATTGTATTCATCAGCGGCAACTTCAAAGTCGGGTCGCCACTTCAACAATGTAGTTTTCAAACTAAAACAATTATGATATTTATCACCTACGTCATCATCATTATTGTTATTATCATCCCTTAATTTTATAATTAATAAAATCGTTCAATACCTCTTCTCTGCTGCACGTATGTGCGCATTACCCTCCTCAATTTTTGACATTTTTCTTCGAATTTTGTTGTCTATTGTTCGATCAAATGTTGCGTTACAATTACTACACAATTTTGTTCCTTATATTTCTGAAATGACAATATATTATTCCTACCCTTTCTTTTTTTCCCAACCACAATTCACACTCGACGCATAATCACCACCACCCATTGGCAAAAAACATTTTCACATACACACATTTGTTCTTGTGTCGATTTGGCACACGGATAACCGATATATGTATATATATTTATCATACCCAAATGTAGATGGAGAAAATGCTCGCGCACACACACACACACACACATGCCTAGACAATTGCCACATTGACAATAATACATAGGACAGAGGGTGAATTATTCTAGGGATTTTTATCGCTCACTGCGTAGTTGCAAGTATGACTTTAGTACTATTTATCTTCGCTATTAAAACACCTGTGTCTGTGAAAGCTCTCAAAAAATCTCGAACGCATTGGCGGGAAACATTTGTTTATTCGTATTAACACAATTGTTAACAATTATAAATACATTATTATTATTTGTACAAGGTAATTTTATGTAAAATCGGTGACGGGTCAATAAATATCAGAAAATTTGTCAACAGTGAGTGCAAATATATATGATAAAGTTGTAGAGGTTATGATACAATAGAGGTTAGCTTTTCTTTAGTGTATACAATATAAAATGTTATTCTATTTTAAAAGTTTATTTATTTATTTTTTGATTAATTGATTATTATGAATTGTAGATGGCAGAAAAAGTGGAAGATTTAAATCTACCAAATGCTGTTGTGACAAGAATAATAAAAGAGGCACTGCCGGATGGTGTAACAGTTGGCAAAGAAGCTCGAGTAGCAATTGCCAAAGCAGCGTCCATATTTATCCTTTATTTAACAACATCGGCCAATACAGTAGCTAAAAAAGCAAATAGAAAGACTATCACTGGAACTGATGTTATTCAGGCGATGGAGGATATTGAATTTGATCGTTTTATCGAAACATTAAAAGACGCTCTGGAAAATTTCAAAGAATCCCAACGCAAGAAAAAGGACGCGAGCACGAAGAAAAAACAACAGAAAAAGGACGAGGAAGATGGAATTGATATAATTGAAGATGAATAACTATAATGATCGTTATAATAACATTTTTTACCAGAAAAAAAGAAAACAAAATGTTTAATTGTTGTGAGCCTTAGGAATAAATTTTTTATATGTATATTATATTTATAAACAGTAACATTAAATTATTTTGTGGAATAGTTAAATGTGTCTTCTAATCGATACTATCATATCAGTATTTCCTCTCTGCTTTTCGTTTACTAAATATGCACGCCTCTGTAGTTTAATATTATTAAAAATTATTTAACGATTATAGGCACATTATACAAATACAGTGACGTTTTTCTTTTAATTATCTTCAATATAACACTATTTAATGTTATACGTGTCTAAGCAATAATTCCCACGGAAAGTTTCGAATTATACATATGGTATGCAAACTTCATGTATAAAATCACTTTTTGTCTGTCGGTTGTCATTTGTTTTTTTTTTTTTCAAAGGTAAGAAGCGAATCAATGTTCCAAGTATAATAATCAATTACTTATAAGAAAGCGTGTACAATATTTGTGTGAAAAAATTGTGGATAAAATTTGTCATAAATAAAAATGTTTATATGCAACATGATTAAAATATGATTCAGGGTTTGTGAACCTGAATTTTGCGCTGTATAGAGCCGCGGCACAATGGGCATTCGGATGTAACCATACTTGAACACGATGCGCAGCAGCAAAAATGCCCACATGGAAGATAAATTACTTCGCACTAAAAATCAAATAAATCACAATTAAATGATCTGAATGTATTGTAAAAATTTATTATTTTTGAACTTACTTGTGAATCGAGGCAGATAACACATTCTGTCGTATCAATTCGTAAAATATCTCTTGATGTCTCGCGTTTATTGGAACTGCTTGTGCACGGATCATCAAATGGTGCTGATGCCATTATTGAAAAGTCCTCACAATTTTCCACTGGTGCTGTTGGCAATCTCATTGAATTTTCACAATACATTTTCTTCTCTGCTAAGTAGTTTTCCACTGCTAGAATAATTGCACGTTGATCGTCCTCATTGTGAATTCCAATCTACAAGACAAAATAATACGATGAAAAAATCCAATTAAAATTTCAATAGTTGTTCAATGATTGAATAACTAATAAATATAATATAATTATCCGTCAACATATTTTATTTGTTATCATTACCGCATTGAGTTGATCATTGTTGACGTTTGGCAGGAGCGTTGGTAAAGGTGCCAAAAACGGTAGGCAGTGCAAAGCACCAGCGATTGCCACATGTCGTACTAACATTGAGTCCAATCCTTCCAAAAGTCCTTGAGGCCTGACATCCATCAATGATTGATATTGTATTAACCAAAAGAGGCTGTCACGTCGTCGCATTGTATCTTTTTCGCGACGCTGTTCAATTTGATTAATCGTCTCTAACAATTGTTCACGACGTTTCTGCTGTTGATTCAATAAATCCACAAGTATTCCACTCAATATCACTCTTTTCTCCGCAATATCATTCTAACAATAAATAAAATATAAAGTTAATCACCAAACTAGCAACAGATATCTAAGTAATCATTCATAATATTTACGATTTGTTGATTAATCTCCAACTTTTTTCTCTCCAGCTCAATATTCGTGAGCGCAACTAATTGTGACTGGATTAAATTCACTTGTTGAACTATACTCCATGATCTAGCATCGCTACGCTCCAAGAGTGCGGCCAACGCGGCTTTCTGCAATACTTCATCTTTTCGCAATCTCTCGAGTAAATCTTCACGATCACGTTTTTGATCTTCTACTACAGACGCCAAGTGATCATTGGTCCTTAATTCTAAACTGAGTAACGATTGAGCATTGCATTCGCGGAATTTTGTATACTCTTCTATTTTTTTTTCAGTTAACAATTCTTCTTCCAATAATTCCTCCATGGCCACTAAATCAAAATTGCATATGACAATTGCAATAATTGTTGGTAATTACAATGGAATAATGAATGTGAGGAAAATTGCGAGGACTTACAGAGTGTTTCTTTTGTGCGATACGAAGATTGATCTAAATGGCTTTGCGATAGTAATTTCAATTGTTCTTTTTTTTCACGGTCAACAAGCTCAGCTTGAGCTTGACGCTCTGCTTCGCTGCTACGTAAAAATTCTTCAATGACACTGTCAGCTTCTTTTTCCGCTTCGAAAATTAATGCAATTAAACGCGCCCGATTAATTTCTCTCTCGTATTGAACTCGCTCTATTTTCGATTCCAAACGCAACTGTTGACGTGCCAAATCATCGATAAGTTTTTTCTTCTGTCCATGATGAATAGATTGAAGCTCCAGTTCATATTCCTGCTGTTCTCTGATATTTTTCTCCACTTCAAGAAGCGCATTCTGTCGCCGTTCCTGCAACAATCATTAAATTGTTGATTAATAAATTTTCTACTGCTATCGCCAGTGTAATTTTTATGTATATAAATGAAGAAAATAATAAAAATGAATTTGGTATAAATAGTTGAGATGAAATAAAAAAGCAAAACTGATACCACAAACAAATATTGAAATGAATATAAATATGTTGGTGCGTACTCCACGTGCCTTTGATTTTTCTAGCTGCGTTAATGCGGCCTAAAAAAAACAAATGGAACAAATTGCATGGCATTAAATATGATGATTACGAAATGGGATAAGATGATTTCTATATTTTAATACATTTCGTGCAACAATAAATAAGAATAAAAACCTGAACATTATCATCCTTTGATTTTAAATCCATCAGTCTTCTATGATTACTGTTTGATAATTCATTCGCTGTTGGACTATCGAAATAATTATCTCTGCCTTTGTATTCCATTCCGCATTCACGTGCTAAAAACGCCACAATTGCAGTAGCACCATTTTCTATTACATCTTTCGGTGGATATGTGATATTTAATCCATCATAATTTATATCCACAATATTTTGGGCTAGACCAAGTGACTTTGGTAATTTTTCAATTGCCCGATTATTACTAATATTCAATACATTTAAATTTTTTAAATTTCCCATTGTCTCCGGTAGATATTTCAACTTATTATTTGATACATTGAGGATAAAAAGTCTGGACAATTCGGTTATTTCATTGGGTAATTTTCGAATATTGTTGTGCTGAAGATATAACTCCTAAAATAAGTCATAGATAAAAAACGAATTCAAAAATAAATATCATATTATGTTGATTTTATATATGTATAATTACCTCAAGTGACGACAAACAATTAATATCGTTGGGTAAACTTGTAAATTCATTGTTACTCAAATCAAGGAGAGTTAATAAAGAGAGATCACCAAGTTGTCCACCGCCTGATAATGATGACAATTTATTTTTACTTATTCTCAACTCCTTTTTCCTAAAGACTTTACATAATGAATAAATTCCTGAGGGAACATTTTTCAAAGCACAATCAGAAATTTCAAATGTTGGTTCTGGATTTTCTCTTGCCTATTACAATAAAATGATAAATTTACATTATTTCCGTAAAATAATATTAATTGATGTTACGTAAATTGGATAAAATTATAATTGGGTCTTTATTACCAGATACAATTTATGTTCCAGGCGCGCCTTATAATCCACATGAACTTTACTTCCATGTTGTTTCCTAAACGACATGTTCGTGAACGTGTCATGACAATGGTGAATGATAACGATTACAAATCATGTTTGATTATTATTAATCATTGACAGTTTCATTTTCCGTTGAGCAATCATCGGCGGTTATATTTTGTTATGTGTTTATCACTTGAACTCATCGTTGTGACTCACACCACGTTACATGTTCTTGTGTTCAATGGAAAACTAGCTTATCACGCGATCTCTCGGTGAATATAAAATATATATATAACTGAACTGTCGGTAAAGTAGCATTCTCTAAAATATCATATATCATCCCAGACCAATTTCAAATTATATGTTTACATAATATTACAATTACATTTTAATATCTACTGTATAATTTTCATTTACAATCAATTAATTGGTAGAAAAATTGCCATTATTTATTTATACTTATGTGTACATTATTCATGAAAAATAAGTCCTCAAAAACTCTGCAATTATGTGATTGGAATGACAAAGATCGTACTAGATATTATATATTTGTTTGTGATGAATTGGCGGATTAGCAAACTATATTTGTTATTCTGTTGTATTATACCCATCATCATATTCATGTATATTTTAATTTCTATTTTAATCTCTATTGAGCCATTTTTTTTTCTGTGTTTTGTCACAATACCTACAACTTATCTGCTTTCAATAAATAAACATTGCATCTACTGTGGGAGGCTATTTCGGCGTCCCTAATTCCTTTTTGTTAAGTAACTTCTCGTCTTCTCAATCTATATTCCGTAGGTGTCAGCATCCCCCTATAAAATTAATTACATAAATTCATCACTACATAATGAATATTATCCTAAGCATAATCTCAATGAAAAAAAAAAAAAAAAATATCAAAATAATTTGTTCATCTGTCAAATTCACCTGAGAACAGTATCAAAAGAAACACAAACTCCTTTGTCACACATTCGCCGATAAAGATGCCAACATTCTTTTTCCTTTGTGGTACTCAAATACGGTTCCACTGATTGTACATCAACAACATCAATCGATTCAATAGTAACAGGAGACGATTGAAAACTTTCACCTTGAATAAGCTATAAAATCAAATGAATTTTTATTTTTTTTATTTTTTTAATATTATTATCATTCAATAGTGTAAGTAAAATTTTTATGCATTATATTATGGCATACCTTGGAAATAGAAGCTTGAAGAGAAATAGCAGTAGATCCACGTCGATGAATAGATCGACTGTCCAACTGCCTTTCAACTATACCACATGATGTCTCCTTTGATTCGATTTGCATTGTTGATTGATTGTCGTCGCATCTAAAATTGTTGAAATATCAATAAATACATCATAAATATAGTAGAATACAGTCGCATGGCAATATCATTCACATGTAGATATCATATATTTATTTGGACACTCTTTCCATGAATAAAAGTCGATGAATTGATTTATAAACGAAGAAATATTGTGATTATTGTATACATATGCATTAAACATCCCCCCCCCCCCCTCCCCCCTCAAGCACTAGATGGTACCAAGACACCACACTTGCCCTTCGCAATTGAATTCAAATGCCCTCTTTTATCCCTTCCTCGTCATGTTATATCAATTCTTCTGACTTCTGTTTTTATTCTTTGGTTCCTGCAAGTGTAATAAATCTTGGAAGAAATGGAAATTGCTTCGTGCCCATGAATATCAATTGCCCAAATACTATATATTTTACAATGAATAACAATTGCAATATATATTTATTGTGTTTCATTGCGATTGCTACCAGATAAATTCGTGAGTATTTCATCGTTCGTATCATTAAAATTATTCATTGATTGACGGTGAAATTTTACAACCTATAGTGTATGTATGATATGCGAATAGATAATAATGATGGCCATCGACAGACCTTGTTTCGAATCTAGGACAGACGAAATAAAAGTGGTTTATATGTGTGGCATCAATGCAAATTTTATAATATCATTGTCAGTAGAGAATATGCCAGATGAGTTTCAGCACGAAATATCATTGATTATTTTTGTATGAATGGTGTGATGAAATCGATCGAGGAAAAGAAAAATAAATTAATTAATTTAAATTAGTGTTTATATGTTTGTTTGTGGCTAAAGGTGAAAGAGAACTTACAATGGTCCAGGCGGAACACTCTTGGTCCGTTGCAATAAAAGTTTGCGTTTTTTATCTCGTGGATCTCCAATAGGTACAACAAGACATCTCTTCTCACGGTCAGTCAATGTCGTGGGCGAGTCGTCACACTCCTTCCAATAATTTAATGAAGACGATAGCGAGGAAGTTGCTGTTGGTGATAGCACTTCGACATCCCGTGAAGTCTCCAAGTACCATGACGCTTTACTTTCATCTCCATGCGCTGATGATCCACGAATAATTTGTTGAATTGAACGTCCTGCATCACTTGATAAATTTATTTTTTTTTCATCACTCCTTGGCCGAATATGAATTTCGCCATCAATTGAATCTTGCTGAAATGAAACTGTAAATGAAAATATATATTCGTCATATTTTAAATAGCCAACATTGTGTCAATGTGAATTTGGTTAAAGACATTAATGGTCAATTAAAATTAATTTGAAATTGTAGAAATGAGTCAACTTTATGGGTTACATTTACTTGTCAATGCTGGAGAATGAAATTGATGAAAATGTTTATAGTACAATATATCTTCACATACATGTGAAATGATTTGAATGCATGGTATTTATTCATAAGAGCTCGCGTGTCGTCTCGTCAACCATAATTAATCTAGCACGCGGACAATAATGGCGTGCAAAACTCTCAGACTATCACCTGATACTTCGGTGGCGTTACACCAGCAATGAATGGTATGCATTTTGGCATTCACAACATTCTCAATTATAACATTCCATTTCAACTCTCAGGCGAAAATGAGGAAAGAAACAAAAAACAAACTTTTCAAACAAAACTCATTCTAAACTTTAGCAATAAATTTTTATTTTTCCATCGATAATCATTCGCATGTTTTTTTTTTTTTTTGTTTTTCCAATGATAAACTTAAAGTCTTTCGAGTATATCTATTGGTATGTGTATGTCAATTAACGTTTTAAGTTTACCTGACTTGAGAACACGTCGAGGCATCAATGAATTCTCCAATGTATTCGATGACACCAATGAATTTCCACTATTCATCATCAATGGCGAACAACTTTTGATAATTGGCGTTGTAGGCAAATTACTTCGAAGTTGTCGCACGAGTTTATCGTCTCGCGGTGAATTTCGTTCATTTTCCGAATCGCTGTCAGCATCACTAACAAGCGACACCATCGTCACAACATCATGATTTGTCTTTGATAATTCGCACTTGCGACCTGATTCATCGACACGTCGCTTTCCACTTCTTGCTCGTTTTTTTATACCAAGAGATTTTAATTTTTCCGTCGATGTATTCCCATGATCTATTGACAATACTCGAGCACTTTTAATACTAAAATTCTCATCACCATGATGGCTACCATTTGAATTAATTTTTCCAGAATTGATCCATTCCTTTTTCTCAATTTTAACATCTCTCAATGTACTACAAACGTCTTTAGATCTTTCGATTTTCGGCGTATCAATAATTATATTCACTTTCGCCTTTGACAATGATCCATTAATGTTTGCCAATGTTTGTACATTGCGACGTTGTATTGGCGGCGCTGAATTTGTTCTCTTTGCTTTAGTATCCATCAATGGTGTTGCTGCACGTTCTTTAATTCTCTCATTTCTATCCAATTTATCACCATTCACTGAATTTTTAATTGTTTGTGAGATAAAAGTATTTTTTACAATTCCACCAGTGAACGCGACATTTGTACCAGATTGAAATGTTGCACGTTTTGTGCGTGCATCAAGTATTACCTTCACTTCTTTTTCTCCAACTGTTTTAGTGTCATTGGTCAATGATAAAACTGATTGTGTCGATGATGGTGTGGACGCTGACGGAAGATTCAATGAAATATTGTCATCAGATTTTGTTGGATCACAACTGGCTGTTGACAATCGCGATTCACATCGTGAATCATCAGCGGTTGTTTCATGTGCAAGAAAAATATCGATATTGGATTTATTTGCTTGGCGTTGTTTCCAAGCAATTCGAAGTCTCTCCGCCAATTCTTGATGCGAATATAAAATTGTCGCTTTATCAGCGCCAATTGTCGATGATGATACAGCGGACGATGACAAATTACCACGTACCATTTTATTTGATGATCTACCAATTCTCGATGCAACAATTTCAACTCTATTCCCACCATCACCAACATCATCATCATTATCATCATCATCATCATCATCATTGTCATCATCAATTGTTGAACTCCATGCAATTCGTACTTTTGGCCTTTCCGATGAATTCCAATTGGTTTTATCACGTCGCGATCTCACAGATTGATGATCCCCAATTGAATGATACAACATTGAATCAATTCCACGCGTACGATTATCATCCGCGGATCTTTGCCTCTGTATTTGTCCACGTTGCTGCTGTGAATGTGTTCTCTTTGGTGGCGGCTGTTGAAGTGACAACTGTCTCGTTGTTTGTCGCGACATAATTAATAAATAAATATCAATTCAATCATTCCAACAATTAAATAAAAAAATTCAATACTCTGAAAATGAAAAAAATTAATAAATAAACACACACACGCACACACACACAAATGACAATTATTTACAATTTTAATCAAAACAAACAAAAAAAAATATATATATATATATATCAGTGAATAAATAATATAGAAATAGAAGTTTATGACAATACTGGATGAACGTACTTGCATAAACTTTATATTCACAAGGAACTTTGGCTGAGATTGAATTTACTAAAAGTAATATTGGATTAATAGGATGAAGAAGAAAAATATTGTGAAGGAGGGGAAAAAAATATGAACGTCCTGTCGCGGTGTTGGCATACGCCGACTGACTGCTTTCTATTCATATTACCCTCTTGGATACATTCCGCGCTTTATTAAAGTCCTACCCCGCGATATAGACCAGTCTATCATCACTTCTATAATGTAGTCCTATCCCACCAGTCATAGATACATCAGCATATATATATATATATATACATATAGATCATATTCCTTGGCTTACTTAACGTTCATTGTAACCAGTAAACTCAACTCAACTCCAGTCATCCACTATTGATCAAAACTTTAGCTATCATCTGACAGCTTGTTGTCCGCAGTTACCATGGCGCGTGTTCCACCTCCTCGTCCATCATTTTGGATTCGTTGAACTGTTACTCATCACATCAACAATATATATATATATATATATATATATATATATGTGTTTCTATAGCACACACGTGAGAAAACTTTGATGCTTGAAAACTTTAAAGTTTTTGAGAAAATACCTGAATGTTTCGAATACATATCTTTTTATTATATATATTGGGTGTGTATGTATTGAAGCATTTACACGAGCTTGAAGATAAATAGAGAGGATGGTTATTATCGTAGCTATATGTATGTACTTGTTTAATTACTTGAGCTGATTACCTAAAGAGTTTTTTAATGAATCAAGATTGACTTCATTTATCATATACAACTCATTCGTTTTTTTTTTTTTTTTATATGTTTGCTGAAGGCTTTCTTAGAATGTATAATGTATTATATATTATATATTTCGCGGATGAAAAACTTTATAGGCGTTCAATTGTTGCCGCTTTACCGCGATTTTTAATTGTCTATTGATATTATTTGCCAAGTTTACTTTTATTTGGAGTTTAGTGCAATATTATTTTGCATTACAATCGATAAATGTATTCATGTGAAATTAATATCAATTTAAACGTCAGCGCACAAAAGAATTGGTCACCCATGACTTTAAAACTCGGGACTATATTAATTTCAATTCTGATAAATTAAATAAATTATTGTGCTGAGGAATTAGGAATTTTACTTGCCGACGAATGATATATTGTTCACAGTATAAGAAATCTACTGTAGGGAAATGCGGAAGTAAGAAATATACATTGGCGTTCGAAATGCGTTCATTGGCCTATTTGATTTTGTGATTTGTTTGGGGCTGTTGTTGATATTGCGGAGAGGAAATCAAGATCGAAAAGTCTCGGGGTTTATTCTCGTCGCCGTTTGATTGTTAACAAATAATAATTGTCAGTTTTGCATGCCATGAAAAGCATCATGGAAATTATTAAAGTAAATATATTGTATTTTGTACACCAATGTGTAGTTGAAAATACTAATTTTGTCGACATATCAAAAAAAAAATGAATAAGTTTATAAATTCATATACGTTTGTATATCAATGATGATAAATCAATTTTATTTGTTTTTTTTTTGAAGATTGAGAAAAAAATTCAGTCTATTAATGATATTGTATTCCAATGAATTTCAGAAGTGAATGATGCTAAGACGTCGTGACTTGTTGACTTTATCAATTATCATCATGAATGAAATTTTTGAGCCCGATGAGATGAATAATCAGCTGTTGGATCTTGTTGATTATGGATCGGAATGGCAGGGTGCAATGAAAAAGCTAACCATATCCTTTAACAATTCTATCCAATTTGCAATTAGATAAATATATTCAAAATTGTAAATGATATGATCCTTAATTTGAGTATTTGATATTGTACGCCAGTATGAATGATCCAACCTTCAACAAACATGTTGTAAAAACAATTTTAAATAAATACATGTGGTCATGCCCAACAGATGAGCTTGAGGAGAAAATACTCTCAGTCGTATGTCCATTTCTCAAGCAATCTATTTTTGAAATTGTTGATGATGTCGAGAAACAATTAGACGATTTAGAGGTTATGAAAAATGCCGAGGCGACAACTTTTGATGGGCAATTTATTGAGGTTAAAAATTTACTAGCACGTTGGCAAGAGATTGTTAAACACGCAGGGCAAATTCAAAAGACACCGTCTTGTATTAAAAGTTTGCTGGATCATCTTCCGAGTATTGTTATAAAAATTTGCAGTCACTGCAGGGACAATCGAAAAAAGTATTTGAAACGCACTTTACCGTTGCTTCTACAAGATATCTATCGAGATGTTTGTTCAATTGTGAAGAGCTACTGCACCCTCTTTCTCAGCTCATTCAAGTTTGATTTAGAATCAGATCATGATTTCAATGCATTGAAACAAGTGATTACAGGCCTCGGTGATATGGCGCCATACACTGCTTATGGTATAAGCACAATGATTCAAACGTGGAGAACATTTAAATATATGGCGTGTGTAATAGGCTTAGATCTCGTAACAAAAAAAGATTTCGTCGATTTAGTGAGAGGATACTTCAAGTCAATAGGAAGAAATATTATCAGATTGTTCAAACAAATAATGGTGCGTTCATTATTGCACAGTTATCAGCTGTTAATATCATTTATCAATACATCTTACTTATTCCATTTACTTCTTCATATTTTCATTTTGCATAGATGCGACCGCAAGACGAATTTATAAATCGTGCCAAGTGTTCAAATTTATTGCTTGACATTTTCACAGAACTCCATGAATTTTATTGCAGCAGATTATGCCCATTTTCACTTGAGCCCGAATTTATTCGTGATATGGTTCGAATACTTATTGAATTTATAGGGTCTGTGAACACTATTTATTGTCCACTGCAAGTTGTATGCAATAACTACATTTTTTATATATTAATTTAATTATTTGTTTTTTATTAGACATTACGAATTATGTTTTGCTTCGAATTATGATGGAGGTAAATCGTGGCACAGAGATCAAATTATGAAAACTGCTTGGCCGAAGGTGTTGGACAACTATTACAATAAATCTCCGCATTATTTGAAAGTAATCATGAATGGAATTACACATTTTATTTATTAATACAAAATTCCAGTTGTATCATTCATATTACACATTTGTTTTAGGAATTTCACGCCCAATCAAAAGAAATTAAAAATATTAATGATCCAGATTATGCGCTTGGATTTCACTATTGCTTATTGCATTATAACATATTCGAAAAGGAGGAAATACTCGATATGGCATTAGAAAATATAAATTACAGTAAGTTGTCATGCAGATACTTGAATGAAAATAAATAAATTCTATTTTTTGTTTTTTTTTTGTTGTTTTTGTTGTACAGTACAAGTGGAGATAATGGAAAAATTGACCCAAGTTCTTGATTGGGGTACGGCAGAAGGAGGCATGCGCGGAGCGTCCATTTATGAATATTCTTTATCAATGTTGTGTCGTATCTGTAATTTTGCATTTGACGCTGATACATTCAGTGTTTACGAGCATATTATCCTTAAACATTTATTGGGTGATCGATTCTGGTCATCATTACTTGCCTATGACATTCTCATCCACTGCTACGCGTAAATAGATTAAATAATATCAAATATTTATACGATATATAACATCATTTCGAGTATTATTCAGCAATAATTATAAAATGGTGTATTCTATGTTCTTCTCTGTTTCAGTTGTTCGAATAAAGATATGGCATTTGTGCACATACAGCATTTCATGATGGCTTACGAAGCATTACACGTACGGCAAAACGATAGTTTGGCAGTCACAATGCTTCGTACATTGATTCTTGATATTTACGAACTATTACCCGCCAATAAAATTAAAGAGCTTCTGGACAAATGTAAAAGTCCCGCCAGTCTTTTGCTCATATCCAAATGTGGCTTTCGTAAAGCAAAAAAATCACACGCAAAGATATTGAATGCATACAAAAAATTATTGTTCACTAGATTATCGAATAGTGTTCCCCGAGCCATAGAAAATCTAGAAATGCAGCCATCTGCAAGAAATTGGACGCAGCTAGTAAGCTTTTGATTATTCATTTGTCAAATTTAATTGACTGTAATTATCACGATAATTTGTGTGTAGATTAATCAATTGATCGTGATTGGACTGAAGCAAGATGAAGATAATTGCAAATTGACTGCAGATCTTCTTGAGATCACATCCTATGCGCTACAAACTGCGAACAAACTCGACGAGAATAATAAGCAACGAATAATGTACGATTTAATATTAAAACTGTTTGATTGTGCACGATTTCAAGATACAAAACGCGGAATAATTTGTCTCAATTGGCCTTTATTCTGGGTACTGTTTTCATTTCAATATGATTTTTATTTTATATCATTTTCTAAAGTGGAATTATATTGTTCAATATATTATTTATTATTTCCAGGCACTTTCCAAAGGATTACTTGAATTGACAGACTCACCAGAGAGTTTTCTTATAAAAGTTTGTCACTATTTAACAGCCAATGTAGAGTGTTTGGTGGAACTACATGACGATGGTGAAATCAACCTTATAGCTTCTGTAATTATCTATTTATTAGAAAGTAAATCAGAATTTGTTCATCAAGAAGCATTGGAGTGTTTTGAAATACTTGTGGAGAAAGTAAATGAAACATTTGTGGCAGTGATTAGCAATGCTATTGCAAAAAGGCCAAAACTTTGTGAGGCTGTGCCGGCATATTTGAGGAAAGAACCGTTCCCTAAGCTACCAAATGGCAATTGTATGCCTGAGGGTTGGAATAATTATATAAAACTCGCCTCACACTTTAATGAATTTTCCACGATGCACAATTGTCACAAGGATGATGAATGTAGTCGCGAAGAAAAAATGCCGAAACTCTCGGAAGAATCCCTTGAAGAGCGAATAATGAGATTAACTAATGAGCTGACAGAACTGAGTCAACAAAATATTGATCATATTCCAGTTGCAGCTGAAAGATTAAAAGATGTCTGCCGTTTATTTGTTGAAAATTAAATGGCAAATTTTGCCGCGATGATAATGCAGTGGATATAGTAGGTTTCTATAGTGAACGTCACTACAGTTATTCTGATTTTTTCTGTGTTTTTACGCCCGCCAACTGTTGCTATAACCTCAAAATTCATCAGATATAAAATTACCATTTTTGTATGTAATATTTCTAACGTTATTGAAATAGTTTATGGTTAAAATTTTTCACTGTTTTTTAATAATAAAAATGATTAATAAATATTTGTGTTGTGATTTATATACTGATTGATTAGTGAAAAAAAAAGGATGAGCGGTGGACTGGCTCCAAGTAAATCGACTGTATATATTTCTAATTTACCATTTGCTCTAACAAATAATGATATTCATCAACTTCTTGAGAGTCATGGGAAAATAGTGAAGTACGTGGGATTTTATTTAATTCCAATTTCATATTTTATGGGTTAAAATTGTCGTAAATTATAAACCCGTAAATTAATTTACAGAGTAACAGTTGTAAAAGATAAACTTAAGAGACGCAGTAAGGGTGTTGCTTTCGTGTTATTTTTGAAACAAGAGGATGCAGTAAATTGTGCCAAAAATTTAAATGATACCGAGGTAAAGTACAAATAAATATCAACAGATATTTTCCTATAAATCATTATAATATTCTAACAAAATTGGTTTACTGTAGCTTGGTGGTCGTACAGTCAAATGTTCAATAGCGGTAGACAATGGTCGCAGTACTGAATTCATACGCAAAAGAGACTATCCAGACAAGTCTCAGTGTTGGGAATGCGGTGAAAAAGGTCACTTGTCATACGAATGTACTCAAAATACTTTGGGACCACGCGATCCACCGCCAAAAAAAATTCGTGTGAGAAAAAAGAACAAAAGCGGAATAGATGAAGCAGGAACGAGTTATTATGACAGTGATAGCGATGATGGTCTTAGAAATCCACGTCAATCATCGCACGACATCGACAATCATCAATTAGATGATACTGAAGAGCACGATGTGGAGACTTTAAGTGCTGCAATTAAATATGAACAGGAACAACATGAATTGGAAAAGTATCGATATCAAGTAGCAACAGGACAATATGATGAGCCGGATAAGCAGCAGCTGGAATCACATCGGAAGAAACGTTTCAAGAAGAATGATTATTTTAGTGACGAGGAGGAATTAAGCGATTAATATTTATACCCGTAAAGGTAAGTGTTTTTATGTTTATTTTATTTATTTTTTTTAACATTCACACGTAAACAAAATAGTATATTTTTTTAAGGTATAGAATTTGTACTTATGTGCAAGATCACTTAGAAAAAATTATATCGCCCACATCAAGACACTGTATAAATGATTAAAGTGAAAAAAAAAAAAAAAAAGCGGATATAATCATAAAAATAATTACAGAATAACAAAAATTACATCATTTTATTTTTCATCATTGAATTGTGTTAAATGATATTCGACCGATTCGATAATTAAGTAGGACGTTTCTCATCGTTGAATACATCCTACTTCTAGAAGTTGAATGTGTAAAGTGGAAGACTGAAGAAGAAAAATTTATAGCTGAAGCTTGCTCTCAAACATATCAGTCATTTGACGATATTCATCGCGATTGCCATTAAAATCAAACCACTTTCCGCTGGTTGGTGTTGGCACTGATTTCTCGTTAAATGATGACATAATATCAAATAATATGGAACCGTCTTGGGTTTCATTCTCTGTCGATGGCGGTTTATCAAATGTAAATGTCGATTTTATTACCATAAGTGCCTCCTCTGAAATATAATTAATTCATTGAGGCAACTATGAAAAAATCAATGTTAATAGTAATTTTTGAGTAGTATTATCTGTTATACCTTCAACTTCATGCAGCTTCAAACCTTCCACTGACGAAACATATTCCATAAATAAAGGGAATGAACTTTCAACGTCAACCGATCTGATAATAACCTCAGGATCCCGTTTCGCCAAATAACTGAGGAATCTTATTCCCATTTTGAGGGAATCAAATTGTTTATTTCGCAATCGTAGCCAAAAATTATCATCAAAATTTTTCGATACTTTTTCACATTTGCGTTTAATATTATATTGTTTTTTTGTAAATTCAACATTAATCTTTGCACATTTGTATAATGTTGTTATAACTAATGTCAATAATGTGGCACAACAATCATAATCATTATTTGTTTCACATGGCCATGGAATAACTTCAGATCGAAATCCAACATCAGCAAATGTCATCAATGCACTTGTCATATCAATCATTGCTATGTTGTCAAAACGAAAACTTTTCAATTGTTCAATAAAAATTTCAAGCACACACGCATCATCAGAGAATGTCAGTACATTTTTGTTTAATCCCAGCGCCATTTTATTTGGTTGATCAATCAAATGATTAATAAAAATTGGTGATTGGCTGAATCCACTCATCATCTCCGTCATGGAAATTAAGCATCGAGATAGTGGTCGCGAAAATACTATTTCTTTAAATATATTTGCAATATACTTTAATCTAAATAATGATACTTTCCATTAATGCTTCCAATATATTTCAATTATAAAAAAAAAATATATATTTACTGTTTGAAACATACCCTTTATTATTGAATCCAACTTTATTTTGAACTGTCCTCAAAATCCTTGAAATTGCACAAATGAGGCCAGTAAATTGATGCGCTCGTCTCTAAACAGGAAAATTCAATTGAATATATATAAATAAATTCATATAATACATGCACAAATGTTCACTGGTTTGGCATCAAAAATTATTTTACCACATAACCAAGAGTCGTAACAAGCTGCAGAATTATTTCTAAAATTTCATATTTATACTGTTTTATATTCGACCATTCACTATATCGAATCATTTGCTGTGAATATTGATTGTATGCTTCATCATTTTGAGTATTTAATTCGCATTTACCCGCAATATATTCACATAGATAATCTGATTCTTTGGCAATATGGCACAAAACTCCAAGTGCTCTACGCGCTTCAATTCCACGCTCTTTATCGTGCCATTCTTTCGCATCACAAAGGGTTTGATGATGATCAATTAGCATATCATAAAAGCTTGAGAAATATAAATCATTCATGTCTCTTATATCGTCATTATTCATTGAAGTACTGATTGTATGGAGTACACTCACGATATTTAACATCAATTCCCTCGACGTAGCTACTATCTGAAAAAAATAATGAAAAAAAAAAAAAAACAAAAATCAAATCAATTCAATACGTAAGAATTTTTATCAGACATAATAAAAGTATTCATTACTTTATTAATTATCACAATAACTTCCATTGAATTTATTTCACTCTCGGTTTTTTTAATGATACTGGCAATGTCACTTTGAAAAAATTCAGCGCTCAATATGCTATTGTTAACTATTGTCACTTTAGGTTTAACAAGATCAGGATTTTCAAATATCCGAAATGTTTCCTCATCCTCTAAAATTGGCACAATTCTTCTACCACGTTTTTCCACATTTTCAATATCAACAATCAATCTTTCCCCCACAGACGATTCAAATATTGTTTCGGGCATATTTTTAAATGGATAATGAATAATTGTTGATTTTAATTGAAACAATTCGCGATTTACTCTATCAGTTTGAATACTCGTGTCCGACATTTTTATTCTTGATGTTGACAATTGCATACGCGATGGTGTAGCAGCAATTGATGAACGTGTTTTTGGTGAATCTGACGCATTGGCAGGCTGCGGATGTGTAAATTTAATTGAACCCGTTTCTAATATTTTATATCGTTCCATAATATTATTAATTTGCAATGTTTGCAGTTGATATTGCGTCTTCATACTTTCTTTCTCTCTGTAAAGTGAATTTATCTCCGCTCTAAATTTATTTGCCTGCTCCTCTATTTGCTTCGCTTTTTCAATACTCTCTTTCTCAGCTGCAGTTTGTGTACGTTGCAATTGCTGCCGTAAAAATATCGTTTCACCCTCCTTCGCTGTAAAATCATTCAACAGCTTTTTATAATCATTCTCCAATTTCTTTGCTTTTCGCAATTGCTCCTCAACTGATTCACCAGTATTGCCATTCTCTTGTGCCATTTGAAATGTTGAATTTAAATGTCCGCTTGTCATAAGATTTTTTTTAAATTCATGCAAACTCACATCATCCTCAACAATTCCGCACATATTTTCGGATGATGCGAGTTTTTGTGACGCCTGTGGCCGCCTGTCAACGGAAAACTTTTCATACCTCATCGGTAGATTATTGGTCTTTGGTGCCGATGATAATGTGTAACTGCCAGTGCTAGTTGATGGTGTTACAAAGATATTATCTTGTTTTACTGCACGTGATGCTCCTGGAAAATTGATGTTTACTGTTGAAACATTCACGTCTTGTGAACATGCTTGTGAAACAATAACATCCAATTCTTCCAGCTCGTCCTCACCAAAATCTTCACCCCATACATCATCATTGTCATTTTTTATTGCTTTATCTTTAATTTTTGGAAGCTCATTTGTCTTTAGAACATCCAAACGTGGCCTTTTCAATTGATCATTGTCCAGAGCCTTTCCATAACGTTTTGACATGGCGTTATCGATTATTCGTAATTAAAAAACAACGAATAAATTCAATTTCATAAATCACGAATTTTCTCATTTCAATATACCATAGCTTTTTATATGTATAAAATACTTTATACTATTAAATAAAATGATAAATAATTTGTATTCACGGGATAATATTGCCTTTGTGGATTGTTAATAATATTGATAAATCACATTGAAATGATTATTTTGTTTCACTGACAATCACAGCATAGTATTTAGGTTATAATTATATACCAGTTGTCATATGTATTTTTATTCTATATACATATTAATTTCATTTGAATAACTGGTTTAAATTGACTAAAATAAAAAAAAAACAAACAATTAATGTAGAATAAATAGAAAAATATTTATATTATTTTTATTTGTGATATAGAGGGACACCGCATGGGACGCGAGTACCGTATGATCACGTGGAAAAGTGTGTGTGTGTGTGTGTGTGTGTGTATGGGTCTCTTTTTCGCCCCTGTGTGAGGGAAGAACTTAATGCGCAAGTGTTCTGTAAACTTAAGAAAAAAAAAAACATCATTTTTAATAGTAAAATAATAATTTTCACGTTTTTTTCATCATCATCAATATTGTTCAATATTTTTCTGAATTATTTGAAATAATAGTTAATAGACGTTTATATTTTATCCAGCTTTAATTAATCAGTAGAAATATGTATTGAATACGCAGGAGAAATAGTATTTAATCACATGATATTCTTTGCACTCTGATTGGTGAAAAGGTGTCAAAGCTAAACGGCCATTCGTTCAATCAAAAACTGCGCGCAAGCGCGAAACATCACACACAATAATATATATATTTCAGGGTCAAATATTACCATTGACAAAAAAGAAAACAAAATACATATAAAAAAATTTATGATACACGGTGGAATAACACACTAAGCTTCAGATCATTCTATTTAAAAAATATTAAAAATGATTAATATGATATGGTCAATTAGAGTTATTCAGTATTTGTTGGTTCATTATTGGAATACTTCGTCCCGCGCATTCTCAATTTTCACTTGACTCAGCCACATGCGTTTGCATGAATCAGTCCAGTGTGAGCTGTAAGTTCGCGTACATTACTATAAATTTCTGATTTGTGATCACAGTTACATCGAAAGCAAATAGATAGAGATCGTATTGCATTGTTCATAATCTGAAGTCGCATTTTTTCAAGCTTCAATATTGAACTAATATATTTATTCATAAGGTATAGATACATACATACGCACACATATATATATATATAATTGTGTGTATAGTTATATAGAGTGTTGGGAGTTAATTTTCTTTATTATAATAGCTGTCACAGTGAATTTTTAAGGTAACGGCGTCGGTAGAGTCGACGGGTATAACCTAAACGAGGCACACGCGACACGTTTGTTCCATTTCTTATTGCTAATAAAAACTATATTTGTTATAATATTCATTATTTTTTTTATTTAATTGAAAA
Source organism: Galerucella tenella (assembly GCA_910591685.1). Classification (NCBI taxonomy): domain Eukaryota; kingdom Metazoa; phylum Arthropoda; class Insecta; order Coleoptera; family Chrysomelidae; genus Galerucella; species Galerucella tenella. The sequence goes on along the minus strand of CAJUYH010001342.1, from coordinate 53,571 downwards.
TTCTGTATCGTTTTATAATAATTTTATTTTTTTTTCTACACTTAATTAGTGGAAAAAAAAGAGCCATATTATAAATATGAAGCTGACTATCCATAATTTTCTCCATTCAGAATTTTAATTTTGGGGTTAGGATTATTATTAAGAGTACTTTTCGTTGTTCGCTGTATTATTACAAGTGATTGTCACGATTGGAGTATACACAAATTTGTTTTGAATTATATGGCCGTTGTATAATTTAAAATAATAAATCATTTCTAATAAAAATGACAAAAATATATATATATGTGTATATATGTATATAATATTTAATTGAAATAAGAGATAACTAATTTTGTAGACACTGTGAAAAATTTATGTGTTCCATGTTTTTTCAGAAAAGCACTATGGCTACAGTTGAATCTTTAGCAGAAGTGACAGATGTCGTACAAATACTTCGGCAATGGGAAGAAGATCATATTGCACCAACATATGACCCAATTCCAACTCTCCAAAGGCTTGCTGAGATAATTGAACTGGAGACAGAAAACTACCTCAAAATGGATCCAGATCCATTCGATGAAAGGCATCCGTCAAGAACAGATCCAGAATGTAACTTTGGCCATATACTCAAGGTTTTATTTAGGAAAGATAATTTTATGACAAAGGTATCGTGAAATTTTTATTAATTACATTAACCACAAAAAAAAAAATGGAAAAAGTATGCTATTGCATTGCTAATATTCATTATTAATTTTTCCTACAGCTCATAAATGATTATTTGAGAGACACATACTGGACTAGAGCTGGAATAACTGGCCGAGATGTGCGTAAACTCAATATAGCAGCGTGTCGTTTGATGCTAGACATCCTACCAGGATTAGAAACCTCCGCTGTTTTTCAACCCGATATGGATGGCTTAATTCATCGATTGTTTTCATGGGCAGAGAAGAGCGTTGAACCATTACAAAGTTATGCAACGGGTCTTCTAGCTGCGGCAATGGAAGTCCAAGATATAGCAACGGGTTTTCGTGAGCAAAATGGCAAAATGGTGCCATTAATGCTTCAACGCTTGCACAAACTGCAAGAAACAGCACAAGAAGATCGTCAAGCTACTGTAAATGTCCGTCCATTTGCACATTTTGGACAGAATCGCAATAGTTTTAGTGACAATGAGAATAAAGGTGTACCGGGAAAGCGGAAAATTCGCGAGAAAAAACGTGAAAATGGCATTGTTAAAAGTCCAAATCAATTGTTTTGTTCGGACGATGAGGAAGTACAAAGTGCTGATGAAACACCACCGAATAAAAAAATGAAAAATGACAATGATGAGCCGGTAACACCGGTGAAATCAACAGAACATTATCCCGAAATAATGTCACCTCCTTTGGCAATTCCAAAAACATCAAACAATTCACATTCACAAGTAACACCATCAAAAACACCAAATTCACGAGCAACACCACCAAAGTCCGGAGTGAATAATGCGCGTTCAAGTTTACCGCGAAATCTCACACAAAGTGTAAGCACACCGTCAATGTTACTTGAGGGTAATTCAAATTCATCATGGGCGGAATTAGAATCGTATGTTATTGGTAATGTGCAAATACATCCACCAACATTGGCAACACGACAAATGTTAATTCTCCGTTATCTCACGCCAATGGGTGAATATCAAGAATTTCTTGGCCATGTTTTTGAACAAAATGCTCTAGAACTCATCCTCAAATATATAAATATACGCGAGACCAAAGACAGCCGTCTTGCGTTTGAAGCTCTCAAATATCTTGCGTCACTTTTGTGTCACAAAAAGTTTTCCATTGAATTTTTAAATATGGGTGGTCTGCAAAAGCTTTTGGATGTACCGCGACCGAGCGTTGCTGCAACTGGTGTATCAATATGTCTTTATTATCTCGCATATTGCGAGGACGCAATGGAACGTGTTTGTCTTTTGCCTAAAATTATAATTGCTGATTTGGTAACATATGCATTGTGGCTTTTAGAACGTAGCCATGATTCTGGCCGGTGTCACGCAACAATGTTCTTTGGATTTTCATTTCCATTTAAAGTAATACTCGATGAATTCGATGCTCAAGATGGTCTACGAAAATTATTTAATGTTATATCAACATTGCCAATATTAAATATCGAAGAGGAGCCAACATTAAATGACGATGAGGAGTGTGCATCACGTCAAATTGTCAGACATGTTGCGGTGGCATTGAAAAGATATATGGAAGCGCATTTGTACTGGAAATCGGAACATCTACAGCGAATGGAAAATGCTCGAACAGAGCGTGACACTTGGCAGCCATCATTGCCACCATATAAAGCGTGCAAATTAAGTAGCGAAGAGGTTCAAGCCAAAGTGGAGATACTACAAGAATTGATGAGCGTAAGAGTTGCATGGTCACCGGTAGAAGAACTTTATCGGCTCGGTGGCGTAACACTACTGCTACAAATAATAGCATTCGCACGTGAATGGAATTATAGCGGTCGTGTTCATACAACATCGAGCGCGGAAACAGTGCGTTCGTGTTTGGACGTAATTGCTATATGCTCAGTAGTACCAAAAGTTATGTTACTACTGTGTGACAGAGTTGATATGCCCGACATGTCAATGACAATGGCAATAAATTTACTATTAGCTGCTGCGGAATGTGAAATAATTCCTGATGCTGATGTAAGACGTGCAGCATTACGTGCTGTGGTTAATTGTGTTTGTGCGCCGATAAATCGTGTTGGTGGTAATGTTGCGAGATATTCCGTTAGTGGATCGGCCAAGAAAAAAACGAATTATTACAATAGCGAAGAGTTAATACAAAAAGTTTGGGAGAGCGTTAGATCAAACAATGGTATTATGGTACTTTTACAATTGATGATGGTTAAAATACCGATTACTGACGCTGATAGCATTCGTGCATTGGCGTGTCGTGCATTGGCTGGTCTTGCGCGCAGTGAAAAAGTTCGGCAGATAATGAGTAAACTCTCAATGTTCACCGATGGACAAATTCAAGCATTAATGAAGGATCCAATACTGCAAGAAAAGCGTCAAGAACACGTTATGTTTCAAAAGTATGCATTAGAATTAATGGAGCGTGTTTCAGGTAAAGCAAAACCAACTGGTGCTGAGTATGAAATATCTTTAGTTAGTCTTCATCGTGCCAATGTTGTGGCACAAACACGCATACAATATAATGAACAGCAGCTTAATCAGCTTATTTATCAACATTTGGTGTCAAAGGGACTTAATGACACCGCCGCAACATTGCAAAAGGAAGCGACATTGGAATCGCATGCAGTAATGAAACCGTCAATGTCTTATCAACCATTTACATACCGGAGTCCAACGACACCAGGAGTACGCGTTGGATTTTCACCTGGTGCCCCAGTAAATCTTTATCACACAAGTCGATGTCAACGCGATAATAACAGTAGACAAACTATATTACAAACACCCACATCATCATCATCACGTTTCATTTCACATTCAACGGTGAATATCACGCCAATATCTAGTGGTACGAATTTAGTGCGAATTAAATTAAATGACAGCTTGTGCCAGAGTCCAGTTAATAATATTAATACAAATCAACCGATAAGACTACAAATAAATGCGAAAAAATTTAATCAACAGGACAAAACACCATCGATAGGCGGTACATCGAGTTGTCAAATTAGCAGTAGTAATTCATTAGTACAAACTCCATGTAGTAGATCATTGCAAAAACAGATATCACGTGATCCTGGCGGTGGTGTTGGTAGTGGAATGGCTACGACAAATTTATCATCAATAACATTGGATTCGATAATCACAGAATATTTAACAAATCAACATGCATTGTGTAAAAATCCAATGGTTACATGTCCACAATTTAATCTATTTGAACCACACAAATGTCCTGATCCAAGACCAAAAAATTCCGCCGCAATGAATGTCACTGTTCGATTAACGAGACGACCGCTCGGTATGGACGGTATGAGACTCGATCGCCGACATATTTACAGTCGATTTTGTCCAGTTAAAACATTCCGTCCGACTGATGTCGAGGGTACATTTACATGTTGCACATTCTCACCATGTCAACAATATCTAATGCTCGGCACTTATTCGGGCGACGTTAAAATGTTTAATGCACACACGGGTACTGAAGAGGCAACATGTCAATGCCATGATTCATATGTTAATCATATGGAGTGCAATAAAAAAGGCAATTTATTATTGACATCTACTGTATGGAGACGACCAATGTCAGCGCTATGGAGTATCGGAACATTTTTCGATATGAAATTGCCAATTGAGGCAGAGGATTATGTGGAATTTAGTAAACTTCAAGATCGAATAATTGGTACGCAAGCTGAGAGCGCAACAATTTATGATATCGCAACGGGAAAACTTCTCACAACACTTACACCATCGATATCAAATCAATATACGAAAAATCGCGCGACATTCAGTATGAATGATGAATTAGTATTGAGCGATGGCATTCTTTGGGATGTTAATTCCGGAAAGGAAATACATAAATTTGATAAACTCAATCAAACATTAAACGGTGTTTTTCATCCAAATGGTACTGAAGTTGTATCAAATACTGAAGTATGGGATTTAAGAACATTTCATTTATTAAAAACTGTGCCAACACTCGATCAAATGGAAGTTATATTTTCACCAATAAATCATATTATTTATGCGGTATCATTGGATCAAGAGAGTGATGATGAATCAAATTATGTAACGTCATTCAAAACATTGGACGCATTGGATTACAGCAGCATTGCAACTTATGATGTTAAACGTGGAATTTACAGTCTTGCTTGCAATAAATTCGATACGCAGATAGCTATTGTTGAGAATCAAGGTGATTTTGACAGTGTTCAGGAGTCGTGTGTGCGATTGTATGATGTTGGTAGACGTCGTGATGATGAGGATGAGGCTGAAGAGGATGATGATGAAGAGGATCTTGATGCAAGTGATGATGATGGTTCAAATTCTGGTTCAGATGATAATAACGCTGATGGTGAGGCGATATCATTATTATTCGATTAATTTCCTCCAAACACATATATTCAATATAACAACAACATCAACAACAACAACAACAAAAAATATACTTTATTTCAATTTTATCATTTTATTTTGTATTACTTTAGATAACGACAATGCTGATGCTGGTGGTGAAGATAATCGTGATGATTTAAATCTCAATGGTGGCAATATTGTTTTGGAAACAGACGATGACGATGATGCTGATGATGGCGATGATGATGATGATGATGAGGATGATGATGATGATGACGATGATGACAGTTTGGATGATGATGATTCAGCCGATGGTAGCGTAGATTTTGATGAAAATTCGCCGGATTATTCATTTTCGGATATCGATGATTTTGAAATTTTATTTTCTTGAATTAAAAATGAACGGATTACGTAAATTGCGTGCGTGCGTGTGTGTGCGTGTGTGTGTGTGTGTTATTATTGTTGTTTAATATAAACGCAAATTAACATTGCGTCGTCTGCTAATATAATATAATACTTCAAGATTATACTATAGAAGAGGAGAAATGAGATAATGATATTGGGGACGTGAAACAACCGTTGAGAAAAATAGGGTGTTAGTGGTTGTGCGTCTGTATCGAAATAAATTTTTTTTTTTTTCGTTCTCTCTTTTTTCTTCTGTTTCTCATACAAGATCCACTTTTTCTTGGCTTCTTGTGTCTATCAATGAACATTAGGAAGATACATGATGATGAGTTGTAGTTTATTTCAATTAATATATGTTTATTTGAACAATGATGATGAGGTAGTGTGTGGCCAAGTTTGATATCCAATTTTTCTTCGACTCTTCAATGCAATATCGATTTGATGAAAAATAATTCTTCATTCATCCTCCAATTCATGTATATATATATATATATATATATATATATATATATATATATATATATATATGCATTTATATGTGTGTATGTATGTATTTAATAATAGTTTGATTGGTGTATTTTTAATCAAGTTGGCATGTTTATTATTTGATATGAACCGAAACATTTTATGAATAATATTTGCGAAGAGTCTGAAGAAAAATGTAAAATGAATGTTGTATCATGTATTCTAATTCATGATAATGTAAAAATATATAAGAGGTTAACCAATAAAAGAAAAAAAAATTTGCATCTTATTCCTCAATATGAATAATAATAAACGAAAAAAAGAGCGAGGGGAATATTTGATATGAAAGTCATGTATAAGTTTGTTGAATATCTCGAGCCAACGTGTAAATGATTGAATTTTGCTATTGTATGAGTGAATCTGTGTATTTGGAAAAAATCTCGCGTACAAATAAATATGTGAGTTGTGAAATTAAGAAAATACTTGAATATATAAAGCAGAAGATCGATGAAAACAAAAAAGAAAAGCCATTCAAATAAAATAATCACATAATTCTCAACGTGAAATAATTGATGATAATGATTAATATTTCGTTGAGTATATAAATGTAAAAGTAATTTAATTGGTTCAATGTACATGGATTAACAAGAAACAAAAATGTAAAAAGTACGTCGATTTCGTTCTTCAAATAAAAATTAAAACAAAAAAATTAAAAGTGTACATGAAATAATTCTGATCTCTCTTCAATTAATATTTTTACCCAGTCTTGTAAAGTTTATTTTTCAATTATTACAGCAAAAAGTGGGATGAAACTGTTGCAGAAATGGCGTTGATCACGGTGCTGTCGCATCGTGTTTAACAAATTCAACACAGAAAACGAAAAGAATAAATAAAACCATTCAAATATACCCGCCATAAATGTTGGAAGATGATGGCGGCAACGACAATCACTATCTCTCTCTTTTCCTCTCGCGCGAACCAACCAATCATCACTCAATATCATCGTGAAAATCAAAAAGTGGGAGAAAGAGAAACAAGTGGTCTGTATACAAGATGGCAGCGCCCGGGTGTTCTGTAGTTGTGATGAGTCGTGGTAGTGTAAATTATCCACAAGCGTCTGGGTAGACGTGGATAAACGGTTGCAAGACGTGTGTGTCTTGGTGCGATAAGGTATATAGCTACCTTGTATTATAAAAATTGTATATTTGTCTTGACGTGGAAGTTGTTTGAAGAATCAAGTTAACAAACAGAGACAGGAGATCTATTGTATTGTATGTGGTGATTGGTAATAAAAACATTTTGCTGTGGCGAAAAATCACACGAAAACAAAAGTTGTGAGGGGCATCGCGTCGTGGTGTGGACTCTATTATAACAAAAAGTATATGCAATGTGATGATCGAGACAATCGAGGAGGCCGTGCCTCTTAGGATTGGCAACCAAGCGGTGAGGAATCAGCAGCAGCAACAGCAGCCAGACAGGCGGCGTGCAGCGCAAAAAGAAGGAGAAAAAGAAGGTGGTGGCAAACGGCAACAGCAGCAGCAGCAGCAGCAGCAGCAATAACAGCACACACGTCTTGCGGGAGGAGTCACTATCCACGAGGAAGAGGCGAGTCGTTGCTCGACATTCAGTTGTGCGCAAACATTTTTCACTATGGTGGCGACGACAACGACGATAACGACAACGACGTGATACAAAATCGAATTACAAAACAAAAATTAATCAGAGGATACACCGAGTTTAATGGTATTGTCTTTATTATCCGGAACACACGTCATTATAATACTATTTTACGTTGATTGACAACGAGACAAATAACAAAATTGTGTGCAAGATTTAATCAGCGATACAGGGGGAAGAAAAACAAAAATGGAGTCGAGAGAACGTTACGATGAGCTGTGCAGGCTCTGTGCTTCATATGACGCTGTCAAAATGGATATATTCGGTCAGGAAGGCAAAAATCGCCAGCTAGTCGATAAGATTCAAACGTGCTTACCATTCAAGGTGAGTCATTAATACCTACATATATGCATACATATCGTTATCATTTGTATTTATTAACTAGGCTTATTTTTCTTGAAATTCTTGCTATCATTTTCACATTCTTTAACGTGTCATATAAACATCATCGTCATCATCATCATCATCATCCTCCTCATCATCATCATCATCATCATCGTCAACATTGACGTTGCAATGTCCTCGTCCTCGTTCTTCGGATATGTACGGTGCGTTTTGTATCAGTTGTTGACGGCCACCTTGGACTTTCGAATGTTGGATGATCAGGTTGTATAGAAGAGTAGTAGTAGTAGCAGTAGTAGTAGTAGTAATAGTAGTAGTAGTAGTAGTAGTAGTAGGTATGTAATACGCACGATAACTGGCTACTTTGACGCTCGAGGACACATAGAGTTATGGAATCGAGGTGGATAATGGGTGTGAGAGAGCGAGGAGGTGCGGTTGGATGTATTGTATCGTGGCAACTTGGTGGTGCGTTCAGTTGGTTGGGTGCGAGAGAGCGCGAGGTCGCCGGTTGATTCGCTCCTACGTTCAATCCAATATTACAACCTACCAAGTGAGAACACCGACGATGTGATGTTGTCCCACACCTCGAAGGCCAAGCACAGCGGTGCTACCACCACCGCCGCCGCTGCCGCCGCCGTTGCGTCGCACACCGCTGCATGTCGGTGCGGAAGACGAGAGAGCCAACCCGACGACGACATTTTGTTTGACTCATGACACGCTTCTCATAAAACCCTGGCTGTTTCCAACGTAGCATCAGCAAAATATCCAATTGTTTTTTTTTTGTTTTGTTTTATTTCATTTTATTCTTTTATTTTTTCCATTTCGTTTCAAACACGTGACAATCTTTCTTTCTTTTTTTCTTTTTTTTCTTTTATTTTATTTGTTCGCTTTTCTTTTTTGTTAATTCTCTTTCTCATATTCTCCATTCATTCAATTATTTCACATGCCTACTATGACACGTGACATTCTTGGCGAGTTGGCAAATTATTATTGCATTATTTTACTCAATGTTTATCACCATTTGTGGATGAAGATGAGAATCATTAGTTGGCATTATCAAAATCTTTCTTTCTATAATTATATATGTGCATTGTATGCAGCAGCAGCAGCTTTCATTGGTGGGCGGGTAAATAAGCTTATCGTCATCTACTACATCATTATGTGTAATAAACAGCTATATATATATATAGACATAAGCTATTAAATGTTGATATTACTATGAAATAATAGAGACACAATTGATATTAGTTGGGTATAGTCTTAATGACCTTTGAGAAGTATTCGTATAATGAAATTTATTCAAATAATGTTTCAGTATAACTGTCCGTTCTAATGAGGATTATTGAAACTCAATTGGATATGATCACAATACATGCAACTATACAAACTCAGCTTTCTCTCTTTATCTAACTCCCTCTCTATCTGTCAACCTCTCATGTATTCCTCATATCGATCGTCGGCATCCTTGGTAGTGAACAGGAGTGTCAGCAATAGACTTGTACTCTTGTTATTTCTGCTACATTACTGCTGGTGGTGGTGGTGGTGGTGGTGTTGACAATCTCGGCCTCTCTCACTCACTCTCGGCCTCACGCCAAACTCCCCTGGTCAAATTATTTTCCCCTACGCGCCATTTGGTCAAACTCTCGAACTTGTCACGCTCACTCCCACTCATTCTCACTCTGCTATTTACTGTCTTTCTATCGCACTTCTGCTCTTATGCCTGCAGATGTCCTGGCCACCCGGTGCACGTAATACGATATTGCAATGTACAGCCAACGCTTTGTCTGAGCTTTATCCATCTCTTCATGACAATTATTCTTTTTTAGAATTAAACGAACATTATCGTCGCTGTTGTCGTTGTTGTCATCGTCGTCGTCCTCCTCCTCCTCCTCCTCCTCCTCCCCCGTCTCCTCGTCAGAACATTTCACATAACCATTAACGCCCTCGCGATTCTGATTGTTCATCTCCTTTCCACGTCGATAATATTTTTCTTTTCATTTTTTCATTCCAATGAAACGTTCAAAATGAATGAAAGAAAGAGAAAGAAAGAGAGGTCATTAAAGTCACTCTTATCATAATTACAATGAAAAAAAAAATAATAATAATAGTAATAACAAACAAAGAAGAAAAAGAGGAGAGGGAGAAATAAAGAAATGAATAAATAAAATAATTTATTTGACTTTCCAGCAATTTGTTTACCATTAAACACATTTATTATTGATAATTATTTATTTACTTATTTTAGTTTTCTATGGCAAATGTCAATGTAGTAACTGATATTTTTGATCATGATTTAATTCAAAGAGGATAACAAATATAATTTTTTATCGTTACGATAATTCTCAGTGTGCTCTGTCACGTTTTTTCACGTAGATATTTACATTTGCTCTCCCTCTGTTCTGTTTTGTTGGCACGACGAGAATGCCAGTTCGCTGCCACTCGTCGAATGCGGTTGGCTGGCCGCTGTCGTGATGATCGCCGCGCGTATACGCATCCTATTCCATTCTCTATGTTGCTTTGGCACGATGATGTGTTGTCGTTTGACTCTGCATCCGCTCGTCGCTCTTTTCTTCCCCTCTATTCCCTGTCGCCCGCATTACAAACCGTATATTTCGTCCAACATTGCTGGTGCTGGTGCTGGTGCTGCTGCTGTTTGGCCAAACGCCGCTGTGGCATCTGCTTCCCACTAACACTTCCCACAATGTCCTCTCTGTTTCTGCCCATCTCCTCTATTCTATCACAATCTCGTGGTTGATGACGTATGCGTTTGTTCCCCGCATCATCATATTGGGTATTAGTGACGTTCTAATCACCAACGCACACTTTCATTTAGCCAGAAAAATATTATTCTTCCAGTTACCTTTCAAATTTAACAATCCAAATTGTAAATATAAAAATATGATTATTGTGGTGGGAATGAAAGGGCGGGGGAAAAAAATGACACCAGTTACTGTACTGTTTTTGTAGTACAGTGAATTTGTGTCAATGTTACCATAGGAAATTGTTATGTATACCTCGAGGCATAATTCTCAGTCTGAAAATTGAGCGATAGTTTGTTCAATCGATCAAATCTTTACCTGCAGTACCTTTCCCTGTATTTCTGTATACCTGGGTTTCGAGTAAATTTCATGGTAGGGACAGTTGTGGGAGTAGAGAAGATGAGGCGTAAAAAAAATATATGAATGAGAATGTGCATTTACCTGAGGACGTCGTTGTAGTAGTAGCTTGAGGTTGTATATTGGATATCCATTTGAATGCATCGTTGCGAAACTTGAAAGTTTGATGAGTCTTCGACAAGGCGAGTAAAAATAAAAAAAAAACGCAAGTATGGCCAGGAGTGAGAGAGCAAATAACGCCGCTTTTAATGGAGTTCTGGAGGAAAAGAAAGTTTGCAAGTTGAGTCATAGGATGTGAAAGAGATGGAGAGAGAGAGAGAGAGAGAGCGGGAAGAAGAGTGAGGATAAAAAATAACATTTGGTAGAAATGAAAGAAATATTTGTCACTTAATTTTTGGCGAACGACAAGTTTGACAAGTTGATATTATCTGTAGATACAAACATATATTTATATGTATATATGTATTTATGTAGTTGTGCAATCATTTGCTAATTGAAAAACGTGACATGCTTTCGTATTTACACAAACTATTTATATGATAATGATGATGCGTTCAACAATTATACATTATATTTTGGTGGACCTTTTGAGTATTCAATCAATGAGAGACACCACAAAATTGATTAACATTCATTAAATTTTTAGCACCATGACCTGAATATTGCGAAAGCCCAATTGGAAAATATCAACATTGATTGATTGTATTTATTGATTTTATTATTTCACATGAATAATAAATTGGTATTTGTTTAATTTTCAGATCGCTGAAGATGACAGATTACCAAAATGTTTGTGCTACCGATGCATGTACAATCTCGAAAATTTTTATGACTTCAGAACAGCATGTGTCAATGCAGTTGCACTACTTGAACGATCATTACCACAAAATAATTCTGTAAATATAAAAGAAATTGATTTAATAATTAATAAATATAAATTTCTATTAAATATATATATATATATATATATTGATCTAACATATTTATTTATCATCAGTCAAATCGACAAATTCACAATGAAATGGACAAACATTCCGAGTTACGCTCAGAATTACTCAAGGAAAAGGAAAAGATGCCAATTCTTATACCTGAAGCACCCATCGTAAATCCCAATGCCGCTCTAGGTACACCGCCACGTTTAAATTCAGACGGAGAGGCAGATCAGGAAATCGAAGAAATTCTTGAACAAAGCGGCACCGAAGAAGGTATCTATCACATCCATCAACTTATCATTTCGATTGATTTACAATTTCATTTTATTCCACTATTCAATATCCATTTTATTTATTTATTTATTTTTTGCTTCTAAGGAATGGACGACAATGAGGACAGAAAGTCTGATGAATATGAAATGGATATGGAAACAAATCCAAGTGATTTCTTAGAAATGCCACCAATGGTAACTGAAGACATTGAAGAAGTCGATGTTAGAAATAATCACCAACATCATCATCATCATCATCATCATCAACAGCAGCAGCAGCAGCAGCAACAACAATTAAATTCACAATCACCACCAATTTTTCAACACACATCGGAGCAACACGAGGTTTATGTTTGCTCTTTATGCAACAAGGCCTTCAGTTCTAAGGGTCACTTGTCACTACACGCTCGTATTCATGTGGGTGGCGGTGATGTAATTGGCGAGAAAGTCATCACTGACGATCATACATCGTATAAACGACCATATCAATGTGATCTGTGCAACAAATCATATTCAACTGCCAAACATCGTTGGGGACACGTATCAACAACTCATCGAGGACACCCAGCTGTTACATGCAGATATTGCTCGAGGATATATTCAACGCGTTCAAATCTCGATGAACATATAAAATCGCGGCACACCGGTTTACCGCCGCCGCCTGAATTGCCCGTTGCTTATGTCCAACAGGAAAATCGATATCGATGCAAAACATGTCCCAAAATGTATACAACAATAACCGAACTGAATAAACACAGTCGTATGTGCATTGGCGATCGGCAAAAAGATGCGACAACACGTGGAATTGTTGTTCAATCACTCAAGTCGAAGGGTAAAAGTCTTATGGACATATCGGATGCATCGACAATTGAATCTGAAGATGATAGCAAAGATTATCGCAGTGCTGAAGCCAAATTATCGAAAAATCCACAGTTGACAATATTGAAACAAGCATTGACAAGGAGCGAAGGATTAAAACGCAATTCAGACAGCAGACTTTTACCATACAAGTCCGTAAGAGTTTCACAAATTGATAGTAAAAGTCGCGTTGACACAGACGGACAGAAGCGATGGTATTGCGAAACGTGTCCACAATCTTTCATCTCAATTGATTTATTAAAAGAGCATGAAATTGCACATGAAACAGAGAAACCATATGTCTGTATATTGTGTAATAAGGATTTTGTATTAAAATCATCATTAAGTAGACATATTGTTACGTCGCATGGTGTTGACCCAGTGCCAATTGTCGATAGTGATAAATGTCTGAAGAAAATAATTAGAGGACGGAGCAGTAGTGGCGGTAGTAAACATATGTCAAGAGTAGAAGAATTGAAAACTAAACGTGAGCCATCGTCTGAAATCTCATTTTCATCTGATCGTAACGATGATGAAGAACGTGGTAATAGTGGAAATGTAATTGAAATTGAAACTGTTTTTGTTTGCGAAATTTGTACACGTGATTTTAATGATCGCGCATCATTGTGGCTTCATATACGCGCAACACACAAAGAATTTGCTGCATTTGCGTGCGGTGTTTGTTTAAAAATATGTTCGGACAATGAACAATTGCTCAATCATGTTAATATGTATCATGGCGGTACAAAAATGTCCATGTCAGATCAGCGACGTTATAGCTGCACGATATGCGGTAGACAACATGATTCAAGAAAAAAATTAATGACACACGTATCAATACATAATGTTGAACCGGGCTATGATCCTGCTGGATTTGTCCAATTAAATAGCAATTATTACAACGAAAATTTTATTAGTGATGGGCTAAATATTGAACATAATAATATGGATTTTGACGCTGAGGACGGTGAAAAAGTTGACTGTTATATATGCTATAAATCATTTCCAAATGAAGATCATTTAATTCGTCATCAACGAAATGCACATAAATCCGAGCCAATGTCTGCGAGCGGTGAATTAACAAATTTAAATGGCACCGGTACAAATCCCAGTGGTAACAAGGGACAATATCATTTATTCTTTGTTTGTGAAATTTGTGGCAGTTCACATTCAACTAAGTGGGAACGTTGGTTGCACGTGAGCAGCGTTCATCATGACGAGCCATCAATAAGATGTGAACGCGACGATTGTGCTAAAATATTTGCCACTAAATCATTGAAAAATGATCATGTGCAGCATCATATGATTCAAGGTGAATCGCCAAATACATGTGAAATATGTGGAAAATTGTGGGGAAGTCGTGTGGATTATTGGAAGCATGTAATGGGTGTGCATTCAGATACAGTGCCATTAATATGCGGCGTTTGTCTAAAAGTATTTCCCGATGTCATACAATTGAGTACACACGTTAAGAGTAATCATTGGCCATTGACCAATGGTGATTTTAGTTGTGACATTTGTGGACGACCCTATTCAAATAAATCAAAAATGTCGAGGCATAGAAAAATTCACGGTTTGGAGGTCAACATTGGATGTAACAATGGCATCAATGAAACATTGAATGATGCAGTTATGAACTATGAACCGAGTATTAATACAATTGAGATTGATATCGCATGTGAATTGTGTACGGGAATAACATTTAAGAATTGGCAAGATCTTTCCTATCATCGTCGTACAAAACATGCATTATTTCCATGCGATTTGTGTAACAAATGTTACGGCAGAACGTCACACTTGTGGAAGCACGTTAATCGAGTTCATAAAGGCCATGAAGATGTTACGTGTAAATATTGTATGAAAACAAGCGCGTCCAAAGATCATTTAGCTGCGCATATTGCAAAGATTCATCGCTATGAACCTGATACAAAACAATTTATTCATGAAACATCGAAATATAAAGCGTTAAATGTGGATGAGGAGGGCGCAGCCGTTCATCACTGTGAAAAATGCAATAAAGGTTTTCATAAACGTTATTTATTGCGACGTCATATGAAAGGTTGTCAAAATTATCGGAAAGATCCCGGGGCATTATTGACACGTTGTCGCGCATGTGAAAGGATATTCAAAGATCGGGCGAGTTTACAAAAACACATTGAAAATCATCATAGCAGTTATACGTGTCATTTATGCAATGAGACTGTAACATCAAAACTCGGTATAATGACACACAATCGCGTTAATCATATGGACCATCCTGATCTTACGTGTGACAATATTAGCTGTAAAAAATTATTTCGTACAAAAGAAGACTTGGAATCACACAGAAAAGATCATAAATATCACAATACACCAAATGTATGCGATTATTGTGGTGATACAGTGGAGAATAAACTTAAATTGAAGATGCACGTACTTTCTCTCCATCGTAATGAAATTGGTGTTTCGTGCGGTGTATGCTTAATTCCAATGAGAGATCCACAAGATTTGAAGAAACATGTTGAAGATGTCCATTCAATGGTTCTATTAATGCCAAATACATGTCAAGTTTGTGGCAAACAGTATGCGTCAAAATGGAAGGCATTTGATCATACGAAAAAGTGCCATGGGAAAATATTTCGAACTTGTAAACGTTGTCTCGCTGTATTTACTACTGATGCTGATATAAAACATCATTATGAGCATGTTCACAATGTGCCGAAGGATCAAATGGCCGGCTTTGAACATCATTCGGATGTGTCGGGTAGAGGTGACGAGCATGATAATTCTGCAGTGGCTATTAAAGTAGAGCCCGATGATATGGAGTATGATGATAGAGATTACAATAATGTTCACCATTACAAAGGGAAAAAACGTAAACGTTCACATCATGACACGTATGATTGTGAAATTTGTCCGGAAATATTTTTAAATTATGAAACATTATCTGAACATTATCAGACAATACACAATACTGATCCCGAGCGAATGTTCAAAAAATCAAAGACAAATAATACAAAGAAATCAAAGAAAAATCGCGACAATTTTGAATGTAAAAATTGTGATAAACAATTTTGTACAAATTCACAATTATGGAATCATATCAATGTTTGTTCACGTAGAAATTCATTGAGGGAAGAATCGCCAAATGATTTCACAACATCAATACTCGAGTCACATTTGAAAAATAATAATCAAATAAAGAAGGAGCCTATTGATACATTGCTCACCGAATCCAATTTAAATATTCCGGATTTCAATTTATTCGAGGATATTAATTTACAATTGTCCGGGCAAAAACCCGTACCAAATCTTATGCCACTATCTCATATGAGAATGTCACAGTCCAACAACAAATGCTATCGTAAAGATTCGAGAAAAGTTTATGACGAATCGACAAATACAGTTTGTGCGTGTGAAGTTTGTGGCAAACAATGGCCGGCAAAAAAACATTTATGGCAACATTTGATTCGATTTCATCGTGCTGAAGCGGCAGTAACTTGTGGCGTTTGTTTAAAACTCTGCAGCAATTATCGAGATTTATCGCAACATTTAATAGATACTCACCAGGCAATATTGTCATGTGAGGGAAATAATTTCACATGCAAAACGTGTGGGCGATATCACAATGCTCGAAGCAAACTTTTGCTACATATGAGCATTCATATCAACAATTATGAACATATTTGGTGTGATAAATGTGCAGTGAGTTTCGATAGTGCGGAAAAACTCGCGCAACATTCGCAGAATTGCGTGGTGAAACGACGCGGTGAAGAAATTGAATGTGAGGAACGAAGTATCGATATAGAGGATGTAAAAATGGAGGGCGAAGAGGATAAAGGAAGTCTTATAGGCGATAGCGCTTCGTTGCTTGGTGAAGGTGAGGAAGAAGCTGATTTTGATTCTGAAGGTGAAGAAGAAGCATCGGACGTTGAAAATCACGATGAAAACAGTAATTTAGATCATTCTGAAGACTCGGACAGTAGCAGCAATGGTAGTGGAAGTGAGGCTGAAAATGACGACAATGAAATGGAATCTCGAACGAATAGCAGAATAACTGGTGACGTGAGTTGTCAAACGGACAGTGAAGATCATGATTCAGACGAATTTGATGACGAAATAAAAAATACTGATGACCATGTAAATAAATCACGGCGACTTAATCATTCTACTAAGAGTAAAAGTCACGATGTAGCGATGAAAAAAGACAAAATTAATAATGAGAACGTTGAAGAAGTGAAACGTGACGAGCAAGAGGTTAATAAAGCTGTGGGGAATCGAGAAGAGACATCCAATAGAAGACAAAAACATCGTATTGACGACACTGACGACGATGGACCACCAATTTTAAGTCCAATGATGCCAATTGCCGTTAACAATAAATCAACCGAGAGAGATTACAGTGCTGCTAATACCAATCACAAATTGACGCCAGCTGCGTCGTCAATTCATGAAAATGATAACGGTGAAGAGCTTCCTGAACTCGATGGAATTGAGGATGTCGATGAGAATGTCGGTGGATTATCGACAAACTCAAACACTGCTGATTACGACGAGTATTCATCAACAGCAAAATCCAATGCCAGTATTGTCGCGTCAATGGAGGAAATTGAATTGGACAATGAGGTGGAAGAAGAGGAGGAAGTGGAAGAGGAGGATCAAGACGAGGAAGCGAGAAATGATAATATGGCAGATGATGATAGTCGATTGCAAATGGAACAATCGAGATTGATTTCAATGTCGGGAAAAGAGAATGCTGAAAATATGCCAGAAGACAATAATATTGTTGATGTAGAAGAAGAAGAAGAAGAAGAAGAAGATGAAGTAGAAGAAGAAGCAGAAGAAGGAGATGAAGAAGAAGAAGAGGAGGAGGAGGAGGAAGAAGAAGAAGAAGAAGGAGATAATGAGGAAGAAGAAGAAGACGAAGGGGAAGAAGCTGAAGTGGATGAAATATTTGAGGATGAAATTGATGGTGCGGTGCAAATTGATGATTTGGATGGTACAGTGTTGATGGTTGCCAATGATGCTGACGGTAATCAAATATTGATTCAACGTAATGTTGCTGAAATGAGCAATGATGAATCAATGGAAGGTGTTACGAGTTATATTTATCAAGCAGAGAATTATAACGAGGATGAGAATATTTACAGAGGACAGGAGGATGGTGGTGAGAATCAATATGACGATGAGGAAAATAATATAAAGACGGAGAATGTGGAAGAGGAGGAGGAGGAGATCGATGACGAGGAAGAAGACGAGGTAGAGCATCACCATCGTGTCATGATGATTCGAAGTGAGCATGATAATGATAGTAATGATTCGGAGGCTAATTCAAGTGCCAAAAATGATGTGTCAAGGACGTAGTTAAAAATGAAAATCGGTAATGTCAATTATTGATAATTAATGATCGTGTGAAGGGGAAAGAAAAAAATAAATAAATAAATAAATAACATAAATTCACATTGGGGAGTAATGAGAGAGACGAATTTTTCTGATTTTTATGGTAATTGTACAGTTTAGGTAATTTAACGGAGAATACATGTAGAGATAGAGAGTATAATGTGTACATGAGATAGAATTTTTGTGTTAAATAACACGAGTAGGAACGATATGGAAAAATTGTATTAATGATAGAAAAGAAAAGAAAAGAAGAAAAAAAAGCAAAAAACAAAATGAAGAAAAACAAACGAAAATCATTTGGGCATTGTATTGAGATAGCAAGCAGTAGAGTATAGTGGTTTGTTTGCGCGCGACCATGTGTTATTTATTGAACCTCATTCATTCCAAAGTAAAAAAAAAAAGCAGAACCATAATTAATTTATTTTAAGGTGTTATTAATAGTACGATTTATGAATTTATATGATACTTTTTCTTTTTTCTTTTTTTTTTTTTTT
>CAJUYH010001342.1:0-34532 GCA_910591685.1 Galerucella tenella | reverse complement strand
TATGTATTACGTTTCGTTTTATTATTATTTGGTATTTGACAGTTGTCAACGTATATATTAAAATCGTGTTGGAAATGAAAACAAAAAAAAATTCCTTTTTCAGTGTTGAGTGTATGCTTATTTTCTACCGTAAAATACACTGGAATAAAATAAAATCTTTTGTAAATATTGTAGAATAACGTTTAAGCGTCATCTTCAATTCACAACATTGATGATAACTACAAAAGTTTATATAAAACGATAAAAAATGTGAAACTGAGCAAATCATGGAGTTGTAACAATTTATAAGATGAAGGGGAGGGAAAAAAAGAAAAATTAATAAGGTTAATTCAACTATATACACACACATACAAATACACACGCAGTCACATTATATTTCTATTTATATCATAAGACATAAAATTAAGATACAAAAAAATTGTATATTGTGATAAGCGATTCGCTGCGCCATGTATAAAACAAACGAAAACAAAAATATATTTACTAAGAGAAATAATAAAATATTACAAACAAAAATAAACATTCGGTATACTATATATTTTTAATTTATTGATATATATTTTGAATAGAATATATTTCGGCATTTTTCCATTCAATCCATTGCGTACAATTGAAATTTTGTTTTGGTATATTCTGAAAATGATCAAAGACATTTTAAAACTGGCTAACATTGACTGTAACCAGGAACTTATCAAGTATATATATCTCTGCGCATACAAAAAATTGCTCTGTTCAGTTTATATATACACAAATAAATTTGTTATCGTTCAAATACACTACTAACTTGTGTTACATATATATATATATATATATATATATATATATATATTCTCAGTCTGTGTTTCCATACAAAAGATAAATACCTCGTCTCAAATAATATCTATGTATGTCACACTTGGTGGTGGCGGGAAATATTTAAAATATCAAGTGCGCCCTCTGCCTGTTTCCGTTTATCATCTCTCCGTTGGACGATCCGATGTGATCCCATGTTTTTCTCGCTGGCTCCCCCTTTTCCGGTTGTTCTGTGGCGTGAGAAAGGTAACAGAATTTTTCTGAAAATTGTATCCAAATAAATCGACGTGAATCAATGAAAAGAATTAATCATTGAATTAAATTCAGTTATAATTTTGTGTATCCTCTCATGTTATATCAATATTTCTTGATTTGTTTATTGTTATTACATTGCGAAAAGTATTTCTAACCTCTCTGGTAGAAAGCGTTGATCTGTCACTGATATTTATTTATTTATAAATAAATTGTTGTGAATATTTGAATAACAATTGTGTCGAATTAGTGGTCATTGATGAGAGATTCTTGTGGAAAATTAAAATTTTGTTCATTAAATAATTGTGTTAACTACGTACGTGGTTTTATAACCTTAAAGTGCAACTTGTAAACATATAAATATTCAAAGATTTCATTGATGAAGTTGCTGTTGTAAAGCTCATGAAAATAATACCATTCCGATATAGAAAAAATTAATTTTTATTGTTTATTTATTTATTCAGCTACAGGATGAAACAAATTGTGACGAATCAAACGGTTAAAATCCCAGAGGGATTGACTGTATCAGTCAACTCTAGACTGGTGACAGTAAAAGGACCCAGAGGTATCCTTAAGAGGTCCTTCAAGCATCTTGCACTTGACATTCGTGTAAGTATAATTCTCATCTTAAAAATATCAACACAATATTCATACTTGTTACATTAATTTATAATAATCAAATTAAAAATGATGATTTTAGTGGATTCCCCTTCATTTTTTCCAATAAATGATTAATCCTCCGCTGATTTTAAATATATTATTATCAATTACTGAGTTAAATAGCTTATGGATTACTATTTAATGTGAAAATGCGTTTGATTTTTGTTTGCAGATGATCAATCCTAGATTATTGAAGGTGGAAAAATGGTTTGGAACGAAGAAAGAACTTGCAGCAGTCAGAACTGTTTGCTCTCACATTGAAAATATGTTGAAGGGTGTTACCAAGGGTTATATGTACAAAATGCGAGCAGTGTATGCTCATTTTCCCATCAATTGTGTCACCACTGAAAACAATAGTGTAATTGAAATCCGAAATTTCTTGGGTGAAAAGTATATTAGACGCGTCAAGATGGCAGTCGGTGTGACGGTCTCAAATTCCACGAAACAAAAGGATGAGCTTATTCTCGAGGGTAATTCCTTGGAAGACGTGTCACGATCAGGTAAAATAGTTGATATTTTTATTATTCGACAACAATTTTAATGTCATTACAAATTATGGAAATTAACTTTTTTTTTTTTTATTATTACAGCTGCTCTTATCCAACAGTCAACAACCGTGAAAAACAAGGACATCAGAAAGTTCTTGGACGGTCTTTATGTCTCTGAGAAAACTACAGTTGTTCAGGATGATGAATAAACGTTTCTTACAATTACACTGTAATTCAAACTGTTCATTTTATTTCAATTGTCCTTCCCTTCACGTTTTACAATTCATTTATCGAGATTTTAACAAAGCTAAGTGGACAATTTGAAGTTGTTTCGTTGCTGGTATTTAAATAAAATCATTTTGTCGTTTGACCGCAATAAAATATTGAGCTCAAACGATGAAAAGCTACTCTTTCTCAAATACCAATACGACATTTTTCTTAGGAAATTCTCCATAAAACTAACCTCAAAAATATCAATCTCTTAAATCCTCACAGTCAATCTACAAACACTAGATTGATTTCTATTCTTAATTTGAAAAGTTTTAGATATAAAAACATAATAATTCAAAGATAGGAATGGAAATGCATTTTATTTTCAAAGATATAATAGACAAATTGGTGGTTACCAATAGTGATCATATTGGCAGTACAGCACTTATTTATATGGTTTCAAGTAACAATTTTACAGATTAAAAAAAAAGAATAGAAGAATTGTTCTCTCAATAAAAAAATTATTTACTCGTAGATCCATTTTTCGGCCCATGATGCATAATCAACAAGTTCTTTAGATGAACCCTGATCACCGAACCACAATTTAATTTCTTTCTCTGCTGATTCAACTGCGTCTGATCCATGAATGATATTACGTCCAACTTGAACGCAAAAATCGCCACGAATAGTACCGGGTGCTGAATCCTTGGGATTTGTTTCACCAAGCATCACACGACCAGTCTTAACAGCATTAAGACCCTCCCAGACCTGATAAGACATATTTAATATAAAACAGTGTTACATAACACATTGTATCAGTTTTATTGATTTATTATTGCAGTGATATTTCATAGGTTTCAAATTGAATACGAGATTTTATTTAATTACTGACCATGGGGACAACTGGGCCAGAGCTCATGTATTTGACAAGACCTGGGAAGAAAGGTCTGGCTGCCAAATCAGCATAATGTTGTTTCAAAAGAGCTTCATCAGCCTGAAAAAAAAAGAACAATACAGAATAAATCCGTAACTTGTTGAGTAAAAAAAATAATTCATATCTGTACAATATGTTTATATTCAATTGTTCGATATATTATTTTCATGTCTTCATATGATGTGGAGATTTTTATTCAAAAAATTGATATAATAACGATGATGGGATGAAAAAAATATCATAATAAGTAGATTAATTATTATTGCGATAAACGAAATAAAGAAAAAATGTATGGACATGTGCCAACAACAATGTCTGTTCAATGCCGGTTGCATTTGTTTAATTTTTTTTTTTCGCGACAACTTACCCAAACCATTTTCATGGCAACGAGCTTGAATCCCTTCTCTTCAAAACGTTGAATAATTTTTCCAACAAGTCCACGTTGAACGCCATCAGGTTTGATCATAATAAAAGTCCTTTCTTTGTTTTCCGCCATGATAAAATCAGAAATAAAATAAAATAGTGTTAAAATGGAGAACGAGACGGTAGAATGTTGGCGAACGACGATGAGAGAGAGAAGCCGGGGCTGATTTACAAAACTATACAGCTTTGAATCCGAGATGCCAGGTCGTGCCGTCGTAGTAGTCGATTTCCCCCTCCATATTCTCTTGGAACAGCACTATATGAGAATAGCATGTACGTTTCAGCCATTGGCAGGATGCCGAAACTCTATGTAGATGGCGCGTCGGTCATTCAGTCGAGGAGTTAAAATTCAAACTGAAAAGCTACTGGTTAACCACATTGCACATGTTAAATACTCCTCAAAAAATGGCTGAGCTGTACGATTTGTTACATTTTCAGACTGCAATATAATTTTAAGATTTTCACCGGTGTCTTGTTTACTATCCCGACGTAATCGCGATCCATCTTCGGCTTATACGACAACAGAAGAAAGGTTACTACAAACTTTATGAAAAATATTTTCACCCGAGTAATTTTATTTAATATGTCTAATATCATTTATACAAGATAATCTCCATTATCATTATCAGATCGTAATAATAAGTAATAAATTCAATTATTTTTATATCTCTTCCAATGGTAAAATGTCTCGAACATGTTTTCCCCAATTTTTGGTATGGCCCCCGGATATAGCTGTGGGGTTAGATGATGGTTTTATAACCTTAAAAAATCCGATATTTATACTCAATGATAGATAAAGAAAAATAAAAATAAAAATGTCTCAATGATTTCCCATACTGTTTATTGATCAGACATTCTTTAATAAAATAATAGAAATAGCAGTTGTTACATATTTCTTCAATAATTTACATGCGATTCCTGTAATAAAAATAAATTTCTCATTTCAAATCAACCAAAATTTCCCGCTATATCGCTCGCATAAATTCAACAACCAAAGTCATACTATCAACAATAAAACTACAACAGCTTGGAATTAAAATTAAAGTAATATAAATGATAAATTCACATTCGAATATTTACAATTATTTTCAACAATAATATACTTATATCCAAATATTATTAACGCTGAAAAAGTACAAAATAGCATTTAAAATTGATCAATGATCACCAACGTACACACATCCCAAAACCGGAAGTACTACATTAACATTGTGGAATTAATTAAAAATGGCGGTGGATAGCAGTGTGTAAAGATGTATGCGTCGCACGTCTCTCAAATGAGTTTGCATTAATTTTGTTGTTTCGTAGTTTGCAAACGTTCATAAATCGAAGAAGAAAAATAAAAAAAGGTCTCAGGTATACACACACACACATATATATATATATATATATTGTTAATTAGTGCGTGAATAAAACTCCAGCATAATTGTGAAATAATTAAGCAAACATATTAATCAAGACTGTATTCATATATGATCTTGGAGAAACAAAAAAAAATAAGTGAAAAAGCGCCGCAGAAAATTGAAGTGATAGAAGGAGGAAACAGTCGATTTTGTGCGTATGAGTGAATGGTACGTGTGAGACAACGATATACGTATATACATACATTGCAAATTATTTCAATTTCAATTGCTAATTGTATATTTCATTTGAATCAATTGTATTATTTGATAAAGACGAGCAGTGTGTATGTGAAAAATATGCAGGCACCTCAACAACCTCAACAGGGACACCAGCAAATTGCAGGTGCAAGTGTTATACTTAAGATGAATGAAATCCAACAACTGTCAACAGTCGGTGAGTATTTTTTCATTTTTTTATTTTTTATATATTATGATTCATTGTTAATTAATGTTTTGTGAAAGGAATAAAATGTATTTTATTGATATTTGTAATATTTAATTGTGAGTAATTGAAATTTCGTCAATTGGACAATTGTCGCAGCGGATTTTTGTACAATGAATATTTATTAATATTTCTCCGACAATTTATTTCTTTTTTACTGATAGATGTCTTGTATATATTTAGATTTATGTGCATAAGTATGTGTGAATGTAATTTTGATTTTATTAGCAGGTGAATATCATAACTTTGAATATACAGTATAAATGCGGAGAATGGCGACGAACCACCACGTGCTGGCGTATTGATCCCAGTTTTCTTTTCTTTCTTCGTCTTTTTTTTTTCTTTTTCGAGCCAACATAAAATATGGCCGATGTTCGCTTCCTCATGCAAATAAGGTTAACTGTTAAAACTCACGTTTGATCAATTAAATTAGTAGTAAAATTAATTATCTCTCTTATTTTTCGTATCTATCAAACAGTAAATTGTGACGAAAAAAAATTAACAAAAACAAAACAGCACAAATGAAATGTTAATGAATATTTATTGTTTATATAATTCGCATGAATATATATATAGTATCCTTTGATGAAATATTTTTTTTGATAAGTCTGGGAATTAGAATGAAAAAAAAAAAAATAAATAAAATATGCGATCAAGCTATTTATTCAGTAGTTTAATAAATTTCTAATAATATTTATATAACCAATACAAACGATAAGAATTATGTTGCAATAAGATATTTGCTTTGAATATCGTGTTGATATGGAATTTTTTTCTTTTTCTGTTAGGAATATACATAATATGAATATTGTTAATAATGAAAACGCGTTAGCACAATGAAAGGCTCAAAGTCTTTATTTCTTTGTTCATATGCAGGATATGTTTTGCACCATTGCCAGAGCGATTTTCCGTTGTCTCCCCTTTTAACTATTGTCCCTTCCATCCTCTCTCCTTTATTGCTTGGCTGTCCCCCACTATTTACCCCTCGTCTTTGAAAAGCAGTGGAATATTCCACTGGCCACCAATTCCATCTGCTTGCCAGACCAACTGCCAAGTGTACCCACGGTGCCCTTCTCAAATACCCTTTGCTCAGGACTGTACATCTATTTTTATTTCTATTCTTCATGTTCAATTGCGCTTTAGTCTACACTTTTACAAAATAAATGTTTGTCAAATTTTTCAAACGTGAAATTATTAGAGCAATAATGAAGCAGTATTCACTGTGGGAACAAAAAAAAAATCACGATATTAATATGTGAATAGTTGCCAAGAAAAATTGCCTCGAGAATGGATGTTGAAATGATAATGTTATTTCAATAGAATTATTGGTAATATAAAAATAATATTTAGGCCTAAAGGTTTTTAAATTTAATGTTACATCCCTGGTGTTCTTCTCCCCTTCCGATCCTATCGCATTCAATCGCGCATTTACCTTGTCGCCTCGATTTCTAGAGGGTCACCAAAATATTATACATTTAGTTGTAGTTGTAAACTCAAAGCCATTTCCAACATTTTATATATTTCAACGTAAAAAAACAAAGATAATAATATAAAGTAGTTTACATTGTATTTATGTCCAGCTGATCAACTGTTTGTGTTGAAACATTATTCATATTTTTTAATTTTTTATTATTTTTCGTTTTACATATTGTGTTAATGTGAATATAAAATCGCAATAATGAATAGCAGTGAGCAGTTGCAAAATATTATTGCGGTAAATGAAACCGTGAATAGTAATGATAAAACAATAAATAATGGAAATTTGGAGAATAATATAAATGATTGGCGTGCAAATGAAAATATTCTAGTAGTTACACGTGATACCAAAGACAATGAACATCCCAATGGACAACAGACATTGACATTAGCCGTTGATTCCTATTGTTCGTATTTAAACATAAAAAATAAATTTCAATTATAAAATAAATAAAATTGAATTTACAATGTCGCTCTCATTCCCTATTTTTCTTCATTGTAATATCATAAAAAATACTTAAATTGAATTATTTCAGGGCTGTTGGAATTGGCGCACAGAGAATATCAAGCAGGTGATTATGAAAATGCAGAGAGACATTGTATGCAATTATGGCGACAAGAAACAAATAACACTGGTGTATTACTTCTACTTTCATCAATTCACTTTCAATGTCGCCGACTTGAAAAGTAAGATCATATGCACACATATTTATAAATCAATTCGACAAATTAAATATCACGATAAAACATTATTTATTAATAACAGTAATAAAAATAATAATAATAATGATAAAATTGTTTTTAGATCTGCACACTATAGCACTCTTGCAATAAAACAAAATCCACTTTTGGCCGAGGCTTACAGCAATCTGGGGAATGTTTTTAAAGAAAGGGGGCAGCTTCAAGAAGCTTTAGAAAATTATAGACATGCAGTTAGATTGAAGCCAGATTTTATTGATGGTTACATTAATTTGGCCGCTGCTCTTGTAGCAGCTGGTGATATGGAGCAAGCAGTTCAAGCATACGTTACTGCACTGCAATATAATCCAGTGAGTATTTTTTTATTTATTTCATTGAATGAATATTTAATATATGTCATTGTAAAATATTTGGTACAATAATTATTATTTTTTTTTTCCCCCGTTTTCTAGGATTTATACTGTGTTCGTAGCGATCTTGGTAATCTTTTGAAAGCACTTGCAAGACTCGACGAAGCCAAGGTAAGTTGTGATCTATAATTATTAAATACGAAAATATATCGCCAATTGTCCACACGTATCACATTGATATGATTTAGTACTACTGTTCTATTTGTTTTGAAAATTTTTGATATTTACACAGATATGTGCAATTAAATTGCATAAAGTTTTACATATCAGATTTGTAACATGTAACAGTACTAAACATTGATATTGTGCATGTGTTGTCTGCTGAGAAAGTTCTGAGGAATACGTAGAGCAATTGCGGTTTATTGTCTTTATTTAATTTATTTAGTTATTTATTCATTTACTTTCAATATTTCTTTGCGATTGCAATTGCTCAATATCGAAAGTTGCCTTTCATTTTCGTGGCCAATTTTGCGCGCGTGCGATATTTTCATTATTATATTTATTAATATCTGCCATCAAAAATTTGTCACATATTACAATTGGAATAACGAATAATATTAATAATAATAATAATGATGATACACATGATGAATAATTTTATGTCTCTTTTCCAGCATTGATATTGGTATTTTGATTGCAGATTTTTTAACACTGTGATGTATAATCTCTTTGATATTGCAATTCTATTTGTTTCCACCTAAATGCTTGATGCCATTTTTCAAGTCAATATAATTATAAAATTATTGCTCATTTATCAGCATTCAATATTGTTGAATTAAATATTTATGATATTTCTTATTTCATTCTATTTCAATTTAATTTGAGACAATTGGTCGGTTGTGTATAAGCGATTTGATTTAATAGTATCAAGTGTGTAGTGTGTGGTTTAGGTTTTGTGAGGTTGGCAGGGGCAGCAAGAACATGTTATTGAAAAAAGAATGAAGAAAAAAACTGCGCGACGTGACAGCATCACAGTATATAATACAAAAATGTTGTATTGAATATAAAATATGGTGCTTTCACGTATAAAAAATTATTTATTGTTGATCCTATTTGTGTATTTGTGTCAATATTTATTTTACATTTTTATTATATGAAAAAAAAAAATGTTTTTCATATCACTGTTTATCTTATTGTCGTACAAAATAAAATAGGATCAATAGCGCGCGTGACAGCAATTCTATCACACTTATCATCTCGAATCCATATATAATTTTTTTTTTCCCCTGTATTTTCACCCCCTTTTCATTTTGTGTAGCTGAACATATTTATATATTCGACGAAGCATTTTCATCTGGCATTATTGGCGCGAGATTACTTGATCACAATATATTTTATTATCTATGCGGCGAATTTGTTTTTTTATGTTTTGAGTAATTAATTCACAGCGGTAGTGTTTATATGCAAACTATCGATGACACATTTTGTATTGGAATTCATTTAATTCTACCGCAAATCCAATTTACATTTCACAAATACAAATTTAAATATGTTAAAAATACAATGCAGAGGAATAATTGGTCAAGTAATCTGCTGCAGCGCGGCGCAAGCGAATATTCCCAAGCGCATTCACACATTGAATTAATTATTACGACTTCATTTGTTATTTTTTTCTTCCAAACAGACAAATCCAACTATTACAATAAAATATGTCTCATAACATTTTTTCAGTCTGTTAATGCGTTTTGGTACACATTGCTTTTTTTTCAATATGTTTTTTTTATTTACAATTTAAGTGACACGATAAATGAGAGGTAATTTTTCGCTATTTTAATTACGATTCCTGAGAGCTCTGACCGGCCATATATAAATATATATGTATATATATATTTATATTCGTATAAATAATGAAAAATATGTATAATTCATTTTCTGATTTTTATCAACGAACGAACGAGAAAAACGAATGAAAATAAAATGAATAAATAAAAATGAAACTCGTTAAGCCGCGTCAATTCCAATATCAACAAAAGTACCAACAAGTTTATCAAATAGTTATCAATATCAATTGAATTTATTATCGCGCAAATAACCATAAATATAAAAGCACGAAAAATACGTATTTTATATTTGATATATTGAAAGAATACGATTCAAAATTTTAATGTTGCGCGGCTTCAACGAGTACAATTCTTCAAATCAACACGACTGTAATTTAATAAAATGAAGGAGAAAAATGAAGAGGGAGAGAGAGAGAGAGAGAGAGAGAGAGAGAAAAAAAGGAAGAAGAGACGACGTAGTGAAAAATAAAAGAGAGCGAGAATGAAAGAGAGAATACAAACAAATAAGGAGAGATAAAAAAAAATAAGATGAGTGGAGTGACGTAGAGTATCTGGGAGAGACATTAACTCAGCTGTCTTATTGTTATGGATGGAATGATCAACTCTAGGCGAGGAACTTGGAGCTATGCAATTGGTCGGTATCCACTGGTTACTGCGTCAAAGGGTGAAATCTGAATGTGGTTCAATTCAGTAACACACACACACACACGCGAACACTGTGTCTCTCAAAATCTAAGTATTTAGTATGAGAGCTTGCGACCCATACCTACTGTCAACCTACTGAATGGGTATTTATTGAAGGTAATGTAGCTCCCGAGGCCGGTCTTTGTCCCACTCCTTCAACAAATCCACCACTAAAAAAAAAAAAACGTCGCGTTTTTCATTCAACAAAAAAATGATTAATAAAAATCATTACTATCTTCTTCTTTTCTTTGTCAATCATTTGAGTATTCATCGGTACAGCTAACTTTGAAAAGCTTTGAAATAAATAAATAATTATTAACATACTGTTATTTTGAATTATTCTCGAGATTTTTTTTTCTTTTTTTTTTCACGTAAAATTATTTAGCTTGGGTCAGTTCTAATAAGTTTTTATTGATTTTAATTTTTGTTGATAAAATCCGTTGAAAGATGAGAAATGTTTTGGTGAGACGTGAAAAAATAGATAATAATAATAATAATAACAATGATAATATTAATAATGATGATAAAAGAAAATTCCTTCTTTATCCTTTTCCTGCTCATCAAAATGTTGTCCCGAACGCCTGCCTTGAGATCGGCCACTCGAAAAAAAAATCAATTTCCCCTCTCTTTTATTTATTTTTTTATAGGTACGGAATTGTTATTATTATTACAGTGTTAAGGTGCAAGCCCGCCTCTCGGTATGCGCGACTTAAATAATTATTTTTTTTTTCTGTAATTCTCGCATATTTATGAAAGTGTTGCAGGCAATCAGTGACAAACGTTAATTTCTATTGAATCACTTGTCAATACTACTTCGGAATTTTATATGTTTACAATTATTGTTGTTGTGACATTGGACAAAGAATATAATGAATGAATTTTCAATTGTCTCAATAGTAATATCATTTTATTGATGATATTTTCGCAAATGAATGAAAATTATATGCTGTGCTGTCAATTCCACCGAACGCATTTCGGAGAATTGCCATCATGCATTTGTAAAAATTAGCGCTGTAACACTTTCGCGTGCGCGTCCCTCATTTCCTTTGTGCACCATTGAAAATAATCCTTGAAATCCTTTGTGAAGTGTCTTTTGTGTACTGTATTGTAAGCTCACAAAATTGGTTTGAACACGTGGGGAAAATACGTGTGATAAATATTTCTGTTTTATCTATTTTTTTTTTTTTTTTCCCCACAATATAAAATGAAAATTCAATTTAAAATAAAAGATGATAAGAGCATAATTGAAATATTATATGATGATCCAAACGATTGAATGAGAGGATGTATAGTTGTCAAAAGGAAAAACAGATAGATGGAATAATTGTCTTCACGTAAATGAAAAAATAATAATAATAATGATGCTATTGCAAACAAATAAAAATAAAATTGCATCTAATTGAATAATAGATGAAAAAAAAATATCAATCCAATCAATTGACGATATGAAATAAAAAATATTATTTAAAAATCGAAGTATCCTGCAGTCTACTCTTGTGAAAATCAATACAAGTATTTGAAAATAAAAAGTAAAATGATTAATAATTAATTTGCCAATGGCGATTCTTTCTCAATAATGCAGCAATAATTCACGGATCAAATGAATTAAACTTCCACATATTTATTTATTGTCTTCATCTCCTTCCTCCTCCTCATCATCATCATCATCATCGTCATTTATTTGTCGATATTTTTTTTTTTTCATGAATTTATACAAAATAACTATTCAAAGACATAAAAATGGACAAGCACTGATGTTTATCTATAGGAGGACACACACATTCAACTTCTACTACCACCTGGCTTCTTTAAACATTGCGTACGTGTTTTCTCGTTAGTGGCTGTGGAATACAGGAAGAGAGAACGTTGGAACAACAACTCACAGCAATGAATCTGCTTCTTCTTCTTCTTCTTCTTCTTCTTCTTCTTCTTCTATATAATCAACAAGAATAATTTAATCATTGTGTTTGTTTGTTCTTCTTAATTAATTATTTTTTTTTCTGTTTTTTTTTTTCCACCACATTGATGAGAATTTTTGATCGATTTATACATATTCATTACTATGTTAAGTTGCTACGTTCTTTCTCCCTCTAATTATGTGCGTACGATGGTCACGTGTGTAGGGTAATGTTAGGAAATATAAAATAGTGACAGCGAGTGATATACTATATAAATAAATATATATCTATATGAAGAAAGAAATAAGAGAGCGAGAGAGCACGTTGCAATGGCTGCGGCGCGAGCAATGAAGATAGAGAGGAAGATAGTGAGATAAAGTTAGAGAGAGGACGGGCATAAAATGCGCGGCGCGCGTCTATAGTTCAGAATCGCGAATATAATTGTTTTTTTCTAACATATATCTCATGTAATTTGACTCTAGGCATGTTACCTGAAGGCCATTGAGACGCGTCCAGATTTTGCTGTAGCTTGGAGCAATCTCGGTTGTGTTTTCAATGCACAAGGTGAAATATGGCTGGCCATTCATCATTTTGAGAAGGCAGTCGCGCTAGATCCCAATTTTCTGGATGCCTACATCAATCTTGGCAATGTACTCAAAGAAGCTAGGATATTTGACCGGTGAGTTTAATTGTTTAATTAATTATTTTTTATTTCTTGTTTCATTTCTTTCTTTCGTTTTTTTTTTTAAATCATTTATATTCTTTTATGATAGTGTAAATAATAGTTTTAATCGTCATTTATATTTATTAGTGGCGAAGTGGATTGATGACAATTCATTGAATTTTATATTGCTCGGGGGATTTTATATTCGATTCAATTAATTGAATAATCAATGACGTGTTTAAGTATTTTAAATGATTGATTTATGTATTCAATTAGTTGACTGCATCAACTAGAATTGCACACGAGTTGTTACAAGAGTCATGGGAGAGTTGGCGAGTTCCTTTATTGATTTATATTACAGCTCCCGGGCACATATATTTTTTTTTTTATCTTTTTCTGTATACTTTTAATAAAAAGGAGTAATGTTGTTTTTATAACTCGAAGTTGATTTGATATAAAATTTAGTTCGACTTTTGCAAATTGAATTTTCTTTTCGTTCTACATAATTTTTTATTTTCTATCCAGAGTCTCCTATTTTTCTTCTTTTTCACCCCTTTTTTATCCTTGAAGTCGATAATAATATTTTTTGTCGAAACTTTCCACAGCGTATCTGAATTTCAAAGAGCGAAGACGGATACAAATAGACAATAGTATAATCCATCAAATATATTTATTTATAGGATATACATAGAGATAGAGAGAGAGAGAGAGAGACTGCGATATTGACTGTTTCGTGATACGTAATGTTGTTATCCATCGACATTATCATCATTATCATCATCAAGTTTTATAACTTCCGGCAATTATCATGAATGTATACAATTTATTGCGATGTTCCAAGCAACTATTTGACTTAATCTAAATAGTTTATGTCTGTTCTATACTTCAATTCCGCTATTAATTAATTCCCGAGATTAAATTTCAAAATTCGCAAACATTGCTGATATAAATTTTAGATGGATAAAAGCTGAGTGCAATTATCCTTGGAGAATGAACGTGACTTGAGGATCAAAAAATGTTTTTCAACTTTAAACAACGTATATAGTTTATATATATATATATATATATATATGAGATAGTAGAGAGGATAAGCTTAACTTTATTCTGTACTCTATAAAGAATCTAAATAAGGAAGGCTAAAAAAGTATTACGAAGTATTATGTCAGAGTACCCTCGTGCAAGATGTGTGTCTAACTTTCTATTTTTTTATTTATTCATTTTCGTTTTTGTTTCCTTCGTGGTAGTTATCTATTCATTTACTTTATTTATTTGATCAAGAACTTAAATTTTCGTGGCTTTTTTCTTTCTACCGTTCACGGTTTTTTTTTCTCTTTTTTTTCGTTTCCGTTCATTTCTCTGGAACGAGGAGTCTATCGCGCGAGAACAAACAGAATTGTGTGGAGGCAATACAGTATATGTAGAAGGTCGCAGTTCACAGCGAAATTCGTTGGAATTTGTCCTAGATTCCCAATTTTTTTTTTTTTTTTTCGACATTATTTTCGCTATTCTAACAAACACACGAGACCCGGACATGTTTTGGAGAAATATTTTGGTCGAATGAAATGAAAATAGCGGTGGTGTCTAATACCACATTTTTTTTTCTCTATTTTCATTATTATTTATTTATTATCATTATTGTTATTTGATAATTTTTTGTCGTATTCACCAGGACGTAAAGGAGGGAAAAAAAATTTATGCTTCGGCAGATTTGAAGGGAAAAAAAAACATAATTCATGAATATTTTTTTCGAGATAAAAAGTACCGTTATGAATACTTTTTTTTTTATCAGTCATAAAGTGACGGATAAAAAATGACATTAAAATCATTGCACAGTTATGAATAAATACATAGTATATACGGCATGAGACAGTTGGGATTCATCGTACATTTATTTATTCATTTATTTTCTTCTTTTTCTATTTATACTTGAAGATATGATTATTCATAAAATGAAATGTGTTGGACATTATTGACAATGGGTAGTATTATGTATGTGTGTCACATGTTCATGGTGGTAGCGTGACAGAATACAAATGTAACGGATCACAGTTCAAATCCAATACACAACATAAAATAAAATGCATTTCATTTCTCACATTTCAAATTCATTTATATTTATTTATTCACGCACAGTTTGATCGGCCATCGTCGTATACTACAAATTAAACGTATGGTCTTAAAATCTGTGCAAAAGAAAAAAGTAATAATGTGACTCTATGTTATTTCTGCAACGGGTCCTTATTCCGTTGTTGATAGTCACGAGTCATACAATTTAAGTGATAAAAATAAAAATTGTTGTATGTCCCAATGGAATTTTTATTTAAACAAAAAGTTGAGCGCAGAGAGAAATAAATAAATGCGCAATAAAAGTAAAGAAGATTTTTCAATTAATCAGTGCATTTTTCCATTCCTGTGATTTTATTATGAAATCTTTCAGGCAATTTATTAAAGCTACTAAATTCGTTTTTTATTTTTTCCACTTTTCATTTCAATTGTAATTGCGTATTACTTTTTTTCTTCCACTTTTACGTACTGTTTCTGTTCCACTCTGCGTTTATTGCCATATTCAATCTAATCGCACGGAAATTAATTAGGATAACGGATATCGATTAGATAAGAACAATTTATGGGACATTGTAGAAATTGATGGAGTACTGGCCACTGACTGTTTATTTATTCTAATGATTCACTTTGCATTGGCCATGTACTTTGCATTTTTTTTTTCTTTACATGCCACATGAGAATATTTTGTCTCGAACAGAATTTATTATTCACTTTTAAATTCTCTCGTACTCGTAAAATATATATACTTAGCACTCCATCATTCCAATTCAATATACACTTTGCTGTGTGCATTGAATGAAAATGCCATAAATTTTCGTAGACATTTCCAACGTTTTTAACACTTGTTATTATGAATATCATCACTATTGCTTCAGTATCAACATTGAATTAAATTAAATTAAATTATTCATGTGAATTATTATTGCGGGTAACATAAAAAAATACAAAATTATTGGAATTGACAACTGGTACATTCATTAATAAAACTAAATTAACAATTAAAAGCTCTATTATAAAATTTCGTTTACTTTTGCTTGAAAGTCTTTAACAAGAACGAAATGATGAAAAAAAAACTTTGCACGAGTCTGAATCCCCATTCTTTTTTTTCTTTCTTTCTTTTTTTTTTCTCAATGTCTTCGTTTTCTTCATTGCACTGGTAACTTATTTCACTCTTTGAAAATGCCATTAGATGAAAGAATAGTTCTACTGCCTTCTTCTTTCTTGGTTTTAAACCTTAAAAAAATATATATATATATATATATCCATTTTTCTCTCGCTGTTTTATATGCACTATGATTTCGTATTCTTAAATAAAAGTCCGTGGAGTTGATATATACATATATACATTCCCTTTATTTTCACACAACGTTGAACTTCCTCAACACAATGGGATAAAAGCCAGAGCTTTAATGGGCCGCCATCAGACAATAATGGGACACTGTCTTCGCTCTAGTGCAATATTAATTTTATTACATTGCATCTTTGAACAATTACAGGATTAAATGTAATTTCAATGGAAAGTATATTCTTCATTGATTCCTGGCAAATCACATGTGGGATATATAACTTGTATATGCATTCAGTATTGGACGCCAAGAGAGTGGAAAAAAAAAAGTATACATGTCCTTTGCAGTGACAGTATATTTATGAATGATGGCGCAGCTGGAATTCCGGGCCAAGAAATAACATAAATAAATATATAACAAGGACAAAGTCGACGAAGCGAGTGAAGATGAGATATAGAAAGACAGAATATATATATATATATATATATATATAAAAAGAAGAAATAAAAAAATAATGACAATGAAAGCAAACACAAATATAATATCATAAAATTGTCAAACTACTTTTCGGATAAAAAACAAAAATATATTGTATGGAGTTAATACCGCGCATGAGTGAAATATATACGCAAATATACCAAAGTGAATGGGCGGGAGTATCCTTGTCTCCTTGAGGCCTTTGGCCAATCGATAAATCCACTAAATTCCCAATTTTCAAAAATCATATCATCCTAACATTAATTCATGCGAAATTGACAATATAACCGTGGTACTTTATCGCACGACAACCTGCATTCTTCATTGAACAGACGTGAAGGTGGTGCAATAAATCCATGTGGATTTACATTTATTTCCCAATATACATCAATATAAATCGTAGAGCAATGAACATTTATGTATATATTAAAATGTTACATATATGATGGAATTCTCGTGAATTCTATTGGTGGCGCCACGACGAGACAGTGCAATGCACGAATAATGTTTCCATCACATTGTATCATTTCTTTATTTTTTCTCTTCCAGTGTCCAATAAAACATGCGGTGATAGTTGAAATAAAAAATAAAGAGACGAGTAAGAGGGTAGAGTATTGTAATGAAAAGATAGAACACACATCCAATTCACCCTAGCAACCCTACAAATTCTCCTGTCCGCGCTATATCATTCCCTTTACTATGATTATATATATATATATATATATATATTTCGTACTGGTGTCGCAAGACGAGCGTTGCGCTTGTGGCGTCGACGCCGACGCCGGTTCTAGTGCGGCGAGAGAGAGTCGACAATCCAACCCGCCATACAGCCGCCCTCAACGTACCAACTCAGCCAGTAGTTTAGTTCGTAGTCCCTGGAACACGTCGTTTCAATTTTCTGCCTTTCGGCCGGGGCCACATTTCGATCTCTCTCCTCTTCTCTCTATCACTATTTCCTTTTTTGTTTATTCTATTTTTCTTTTTAATTCTTATTCATTATTTAATCACACATTACCTTTTCAATCTACAATTATTGTCAATTTTACTATATATATAATACTATTTACAATCTTGATAATAATATTGTGAGGAATCGAATTTTTTTTCCATTTAAATCAGTGAACTGAGATATAATACTTATTTAATGATATTTGACAACGAGTTTTTTTTACCTACTCGATATTAACACTCGGTCATTCACTTCTTATTTGTTTGTTTCTGTCTATATCAAACTTATTAAAAATAATCAACTAACAAAGACTTCAACTCTTTTTCGTATTAATGTAGTGATAAATAGAATGGATTTTTATCTACATATAAATATATTTATGACACTTTGAATTATTCAAAAATTTATTACTATAAGTCTTTTTTTTGTTTTTTCTTGTATACCAATTTGTAAATGTATGTCAGTTATTCAGGGGTAATTCATTGGGTTAATTCAGTCATTGCATTGTGATGGGTAACGCTGTGAATAATTGAAATTTGTATAGAATTCAAACTAACCGGCGGAAACTTTTTATGTATGTATAATATCGTTCATGTATGTATATATACATTTTGTTGCGTATAAAATTTCATTTTTTTTTTCTTTTGCTATAATTTCTGGTCCACTGAGTCATAAACAATCCGCGTGATTTTTATTCAGTCGTATTAAATATCAAAATTGTACTTTTTCCAATTTATCCTCAACTCTCTCATCACTTTCATCATCATCATCATCATCACCACCACATGCTTCCATATTTATTTTTCTCCACGATCTTATTGCGTCCTTCTCATCGACATGAAAAGTTCCTTTTGATTTGCTGCTACATCTATTGGTTGACTAATTTATTTCAGTAAAAATCCCGTCGGATTTATTCCACTTGTCTAAAGCCGAATGTTGAAAGTATAGAGAGAGGACGCGCATGTAAGAGCGCTTTAAATCACTTAGATGAAAGGATGTCAATAAGAATCGTGTGACTGTTATTGCAGTACGGAATCGATTGCCCTGAAAATCGTGTGAGAAACGAAAAAAAAAAAAATAGGTGGAATAGAGTAGCAGAAAAACAGTGAGCTTTGTTAGTGTGTATGTGTGTCTGTGAATATGTATATATATATTTTATTGGCGCAGCACCAGAAACAATCATGTGCAGAATAAATATCGATTTATATTTACGATCATTCGGTCATTCATAAAATGTACAAAGAGAAAGCGAAAAATGAAATGAATGAATAAATAAAACCAAACAAAGAGTTATAAAAAAAAAGACTCTGCTGCGAATCAAAGAGGATAAATTAGAAAGAAAAAATTATGAAAGCCATATAAAAATAGTTGCAATATTGCAAGATGAGAAGAGACAAAAATCAATATATACATAAATAAATAATGAAAAAAGACTGATCGCTTCACGATGCACAATTTACTATTCAACAGAGACATAGACACACAGTTGTAATATACAACGATACAATCCACTTGCAGATCAATCTATTCATCGGCGATTGTTATTTTTGTATGATAAAAAAGAAACGTTATATACCGCGTGTCAGTTTGATGATATATTGAAACAGCAGAGTGAAATAATAAAATAAAGAATTTATATAAGAGAAAATTTATATATAGACTGACACGTAAATTGAATATTGTGCCATGGTAAATTAATAGAGATGGATGAGGTATGGAGTACCAATGCGTTATTGTCTACACGGTGATTTCACCCTCGAGCTCAGTAGCACCCACTATTCGTCTTCAACTTGAGCACACTATCTCAAGTCCCGCACCCACTGGATGCATTCCATGGATTAAATCGTGGATCAAAAGGTTCTTTAACATGAGTGTTCTACATATTCTCTGAGTACTTATTTACCTACATTTTTTTTTCTCGTTTTTCTTTCCCTTTTTGTTCAGATCTATATTAAGAATAAACCAACACCTTTCAGAGAATGCAAAAAAAAAAGAAAAAAAGTCAGCAAGCTTCATTTATCCCTCTGGTAATAATCTTACAGAGTAAAAGGACAAAGTTCAACTCTTCTAAGAAATGTGGAAGAAAAAAATCTCATTTGATATATCAGACTTGGGATCGTTAACGTATATATATATTTATATACAAGAAAACAAATATATATAATTATATATATTTGTTTTTTTTTCTCATTTTTCCACGTATACCGCATGAGAGAGAGTGTTAAAAAAATAATTTACATACTGCTATCAGTAAATAGCAGCAGAAACCTCCTCCTGGCTTTCAGTATCATTCACAAATAATCCCGGCTTGACTGTCGTGTACATGTGCGTGTATATATATTATGTATGTTTACGTCTGTATAAATATACAAATGTACAAACCATGTTATTTCAAAACGATAAAGGTTGATTGATGGGGGAGCGAAGAAAAAGTAACACGCAAGTGTGAAACTGTGCCATTGAAATCGGTTTTATCTTCGCACTCAATCACGAAAATTATATGTAGTGAGCCGCGGGCAATAGAAAATAAAAAACTGAAAACCAAATATTAATAGAGTAAAATATAAATAATAATAATATTAATATTGTTTTTTTTGTTTGTTTGTTTGTACAGAGCTGTTGCTGCATATTTACGTGCACTCAATCTCAGTCCTAATAATGCAGTGGTGCATGGAAATTTGGCGTGCGTTTACTATGAGCAAGGGTAAAAATCAATTTAAAATTTTGCGATAATAATAATTACACATGTTCATTACTAATTTCTGGATAATTATTTGTAATTTTTCATTTACTTTTGGTTTAATTGATAGGCTCATTGATTTGGCTATCGACACGTATCGCAGAGCGATCGAGCTCCAACCAAATTTCCCCGATGCATATTGCAATCTCGCTAATGCCCTCAAGGAAAAGGGTCAAGTGGTGGAAGCAGAGGAGTGTTATAATACTGCTCTACGATTATGTCCCACTCACGCAGATTCCCTCAATAATCTGGTACATATTATGTTATTAAAGATAATAAATATTTGTATATTGAATAATTGAAATAGATATTGCCGTGAAAATTTTAACGTGCAATTGACATATCAAATAATTGAATTGAATTATGGAATTTTAGGCCAACATAAAACGCGAACAGGGTTACATTGAGGAGGCAACACGTCTTTATTTAAAGGCATTGGAAGTATTTCCGGAATTTGCAGCGGCACACAGCAATCTCGCGTCCGTTCTACAGCAACAAGGCAAATTAAATGAAGCTCTAATGCATTACAAAGAGGCAATTCGTATTCAACCAACATTCGCCGATGCCTATTCAAATATGGGCAATACTTTAAAAGAAATGCAGGATATTCAAGGCGCATTGCAGTGCTATACCAGAGCTATACAAATAAATCCAGCGTTTGCCGATGCACATTCGAATTTAGCATCAATTCATAAAGATTCGGGAAATATTCCAGAAGCAATTCAATCATATAGAACAGCATTAAAACTTAAGCCTGATTTTCCCGATGCCTATTGCAATTTGGCTCATTGTTTGCAAATCGCGTGCGATTGGACAGATTATGAAGCGCGAATGAAAAAATTGGTCTCTATTGTCGCTGAACAACTCGATAAAAATCGTTTGCCAAGTGTTCATCCACATCACTCAATGCTCTATCCATTGTCACATGAATTTAGGAAAGCAATTGCCGCTCGTCATGCCAATCTGTGCATTGAAAAGGTAATTTTTTCACTGTAAAAAAATCCATTAGTAATTTATTGAATGGAACAAAAATTCACTAAGTCAAACACAATTTATATTAAATAAAACAAAAAATGTAAATTATATTTTTTTTTTGTTTCATCACATTTAGATTCATGTACTGCACAAACAACCGTACAAATATCCACGTGAAGCGGGCCAACGTTTAAAAATTGGCTACGTTTCATCAGACTTCGGAAATCATCCAACGAGCCATTTAATGCAATCAATCCCGGGACTTCATGAGAAAAAGAACATTGAAATATTCTGCTATGCATTGAGCACGGACGATGGAACTAATTTCCGTTCGAAAATTGCACGTGAAGCTGAACACTTTATTGATCTGTCGCAAATACCATGCAATGGCAAAGCTGCTGATCGTATAAATTCCGATGGCATTCATATTCTAGTGAACATGAATGGCTATACAAAAGGCGCGAGAAATGAAATATTTGCATTGCGACCAGCGCCAATACAAGTTATGTGGTTGGGCTATCCCGGCACATCGGGCGCAAGTTTTATGGACTATCTGATAACCGATGAAGTTACATCACCATTGGAGCTTGCAAGTCAATACAGTGAAAAGCTCGCTTATATGCCACACACATATTTTATTGGCGATCACAAACAGATGTTTCCACATTTAAAGGAACGATTGGTTCTCGCTGATAAATTAAATGTAAAAGGCAAACTCGCTGACAATGTTGCGGTTATAAATGCAGCTGATTTATCACCAATGATTGAGAATACAATTGTAAAGGAAATACGTGAGATACTTGTGGCGGATTCGAAAAATAAACCTGTTGAAATATCACTTAAAGTTGCGGAATTACCCACAACAACTCCAATTGAAACAATGATTGCATCAGGACAATGTCAAATGTCTGTTAATGGTGTGGTGGTGCAAAATGGTATGGCGCCAACGCCAGTTAATACTAAAACAGCAACTGGCGAAGAAGTGCCACAAAATATTGTTTTAACAACGAGACAGCAGTATGGTTTGCCTGAGGACGCAGTTGTTTATTGTAATTTCAATCAATTGTATAAAATTGATCCGCTAACATTACATATGTGGGCATATATATTGAAACACGTGCCAAATGCGGTTTTGTGGCTGTTACGTTTTCCCGCTGTTGGTGAACCCAATTTACAAGCAACCGCACAGCAACTTGGTTTGGCACCAGGACGAATATTGTTTAGCAATGTTGCAGCTAAAGAGGAGCACGTACGACGTGGCCAATTGGCTGATGTTTGTTTGGATACACCATTATGTAATGGACATACAACGAGTATGGATGTATTGTGGACTGGAACACCAGTTGTCACTTTGCCGGGTGAAACTTTGGCATCGAGAGTTGCTGCCAGTCAATTGAATACTTTGGGCTGTCCGGAATTGGTGGCGCGAACGAGACAGGAATATCAGGATATCGCTGTGAGATTAGGAAATGAAAGAGAGTAGTGAGTATTTATTTATTCATCATTCTTTTATTTATTTATATGTGTAAATACAAAATTAAAATTTCAATTTCTGCGTTATGTTTCTTTTTGCATAAGATTTTTAATGTTGAAGCCAATTGATAATGCGGTATTTTTTTTTTGTCCCCTTTTAGTTTGAAGGCGATACGCGCAAAAGTATGGAAGGCACGTTCGGATAGTCCACTATTCAATTGCAAAATGTATGCATTAGGAATGGAAATGTTGTATAAGAAAATGTGGGAACGTTATGCGCGTGGTGAAAAGCCTGACCATGTGGCGGCAATTGAAAATGGCGATAATCAACAGAATGTCACAGCAATGACGTAAACGCACTGGAAAATATGAAGAATGAGAAATAGTAAAACACATACACGCCCAAAGCAAATAGTATTATTATTACTTTTTTCTCCTCTCAAATATCACAATATTTCAATATCTTGAGTGTGGTAACTTTAGCGGTTTATTTTTTGGGGGAAGTTTTTTTTTTCTTTGGACAAACTTGAAAGAGGGGTTATGAGCAAAGTATTGTATAAGAGAACACCCATAAAAAAAAATCAAATAATACATGAATTATTATAATTATTGGTGTGTAATTACATTTCTTTGTTTTTTTGTATGATAGAAAGACGAGATGGTAAAAGAGAGAAGACGCGAAATTTAGATGGTAAAATTAATTTATATACGTGATTTAATCAAACTATATGAAGACAAAATTGTTAATTGAATGATAGTGGGAGCAATGGATTTCGGTAATTATAATGAATGATAAATCGATGATAAATTCAGAGAACAATAACGTCAATTGCCAAATGTCTTTGGAAGAAGTGGAAAAAAAAAATCTCGAAGTGTTCTATTTATATATCATTTTGTTTCTTCTGTTTTTTTCTTCAATGGACTCGGTTTTGATTCACTGCTCGCTCTAAACCAAATCAATTTTCAAATCAAATTATATTATTGTTAAATTGGAAAAAAGTGAAAACAAGCGAGAGGAAAAATAGAGAAAGACAGACAGTCTATGAGTATCACTTTATTGATAGCAATGATGACAAATTGTATATGATATATGCGAGCAGTTATAAAATACGAAAGGAAATGTAAATAAGTACATGATTAGCTTACTTAATTGGTTCTTTGATGTTTATTTTTCTTTTCTTTTTTTTTATTTTCGTTGATTTATTTTGATCTTGAGAGAAAACGAGTGTAACGTTTTTCTTTTTTTTCCCATTTGTAATGCTCAATTTTGAGCTCTGAGAGATGCGAAATAAGTGATAGATAAACGTATTGAAAACCACGAAAGCAAATAAAAAAAAACAATTAAAAAAAATTGGACGACAATTATATTATTATGTAGACATTGCATAGTTGTGTAAATCTAAATAAAATACAAGATAAAAATACAACATATAAATTAAACAATACAGAATTATTTCGAGTAATTTTTCCAAATGTTGTTTCAAAAATTTATTATTATATACCATGTATTGCGTGAAATTTTACTTATTATCAATATGGCGAATTATTTAGCAATTTATTAACCATGTATTCTCTTGATCTTTCTGCCTCGATGATAAAATAGGAATCTAATAAAGTGAATATATGCAAAGATATCTGTGATATATCTTACAAACAAGAAATTGATATCGTTACAATCATCACTCGGTTATGAAGAAATTCTTCAGTGAAATATAAATGGAAATGATTTAAACATTGGCAGCATGATAATGAAAAATTAAAATTAGTATCGCATACATTGTCGCATTAAAATATTTGAACATTCTGATATACAACGAATATAATTTGAATGTGATAATCCACCACACAAATTATTTATTCATTGAATGAAGTGGAAGTAACTACACCAATATGACATTTGACCTCGTATCAGCTACGAAAAATATCGAGTGACTCCAATGAAATCGTATGCAAATAACATTTTAATTTCATGTATTATCTATACCTTTTATATATAAAAAAAAAAAAAAAAAACATTTTACAATCAATATCGACAAACTCACACTGTATTTTAGACTTGAAAGAAAGCCGAAGAAACATATTCAAATTCAACTCTACATATTATGTATCAAATATATAAAATGGCGTAAATTAGCGAGTGAGTAAACAAATAATATTTTATCAATTTTTCATACTTTTTCTATTTAATTTATCTTCCATTA
This sequence comes from Galerucella tenella, assembly GCA_910591685.1. Classification (NCBI taxonomy): domain Eukaryota; kingdom Metazoa; phylum Arthropoda; class Insecta; order Coleoptera; family Chrysomelidae; genus Galerucella; species Galerucella tenella. The sequence continues at coordinate 9,151 of CAJUYH010001342.1, read as the reverse complement.
CAGATTGCATCACTTGAATCTATGAGAGTTGTTATTATCTACTGCTCCCGTCCACTTCAGGGAATAGGTCAGCGGACTTGACAGCACGTAGCCGGGCACATTAATTAATTTCAATTGGGTAAGACTAGTAGAGTGTAACTCTTCGTGTACATATTAAATATACATATAAGGGACAAAAGCAACGTGTGTGTATGTGTGCGTGTGCAAAAAGCAACTGTAGATATTAAATGAAAGTAATAAGAATGATTTGAAGTACTTATATTTCTCTGATTGAAATTAAATAAGTATACGTTTATACTTTTACTGTTTCAATTGAATGCAAATAAATTGAAATGCAGGAGGGAATGTGTTAGAAGGAGGGAAAAAAAAGGAAGCACTTCCGTTTTGTCCGTTTTATTTCTAGCTGTTGTCTTTTATTATTTATTTTTTTTTTTTGGTTTTCTTCTTCTATTTTCACTTATAACCAATTGGCCACCCGAGTTCAAAGTGCATTTGAGAAAATAGATTGAGAGTCATATCTTTGCTCTCAATCTCATTTCGATTGACTTATATTGAGAAAGCACGTTCAGATTGACTCGATAGAACAAACTATTGAGACGGATGTATACTCCTGTTTCATTCTCTTGCATGCACAGTTAAATGCAATTTTCTATTTGACAAATTGCTTTTAAGAAATGAGGGCGTTATTTTTTTTTTTTTTCTATTATGATTTATTTATTTTTCTTTCTTTTTTCTCTTTATAAAGAATTTTCAAATTCGCTGATTTCACAAAAACTTTGCAACCTTTTTTTTTGTATTGCACACAATACTCAAATGTATATGGCATTCATGTCAAAATATTTTATATTGCAGAGTGAATGAAGACGACGACAATGATGATGATGACGCCAGATTTCTGATAACATAAATTTACTACCGTCAGCATTTTATCCAGTGAACAATATTTCGAACAATTAAAACATAGAAGAGAAAAATGAAATTAATATATCCTGCATATATTTAATATATTTTCTTTGACGTTTTTGCTTCTCATATTCATTTATATATATATCTGTGTATTCTCATGTATTCACTCACAGATAGGAAAATTATTATTTCAATTTTATTTCGTTTATTTTTCAAACGGTTTGATTACTTATAATATCAAATATTATCGGCTTTTCGTAGCACATATGTATATACAAATATATCATATACATAATATTTATTTAGCCATAAGCACAAAAGCCTCATCGATCACAAATCATCGCAACCTCATTGATTGATTAAAAGTCAATGCATGTTGCCAGAGCTCTCGGGGGTTCTCTTCCTCGTAATGGGCGTTTCCACTTATGCCTATATATATATATATACATATATATATATATATATATATATATATGCGTGTGTGCGTGCCTCGGCTTGATAACAAACCACATGCGCAACCAGCTTGGATCGACCGCTACATTCGACGTTATATTTTATTATTATTTTTTCTTTTTTTTTCATTTTAATTCCAAACTCCAAATACTCTCTAAGCACAATCATAAATATATGATTGTGAATCACTCGCGTTTCAGTCAATATCAGCCAATTTATGTAATCTGTACAGACAGAAACCATTTCCTCAAATTTTATCTTCTTTTTTTTTCTTTTTTTATTTTTATTTGTTTTCATCACAGGAAACATATAAATGTAGAGTAATCAATTTTAATTGAATGTTGCAATGTCATAGACGATTGAATAATTGTCGCATTTATATTTTGTTATTTTTATTCTCATGTTTTATCATGCAGTGATAAGAATTTATTGGATTTGTCTGATTTTTTTTTTTTTTTTTTGGAAATAAATGCAAATGAAATTGTATTGAGGTGGAATAATAATTTTAAGGAAGAATTTAACGTTGGCAGATGTAAATATGCAGTGATATGATATATATTTATATATTTTTTCAGTATATAGGTAAATATATGTGGTGGGCGTCGGGGCGGCGATGGATTTCTACACGTGTTTGACCTCTGCTTATGGGTGAAATTATCTGAACGTCGCAATTTCTATATTAATTATTCGTCATAAGATATTTATCAGCGACAATGCGCAAAAGGGAAAAACTCTATATGATGTGAGAAAAAAAAAAAAGATGATGAAGGAAGAACAGAGAAACTAAAACGCTGGAAAAGAATATTTGTCTCTCGATCAATTTTTATTTTATTTTCATTTCACATCACCACCAATTGTCTGTCTGTCTTTATTTTCTTTTCACGTCGGTCTTCGACAGTAATAAATCTTTTGTGTGAATATAAACAGAGAAAATAAAAATGAAAAATGAGAAAAAAAAAGCGAAAATTGAAGGCAGAAGATCAGTGATTGTGTGAGAAAAGAAAAAGAAATAACAAAAAAAAAAATGAAGCTAAAAACAGGGAAAAAAGAAAATTGAAAGAAAAGAAAGAAATAAGTAAATGAAATCCACCACGTCCACGTCATTGCGGTAACTTGAAAGTATTGAAAGGGAGAACTCCACCATCAGTTATATAAATATATATATATATCCACTGCTTTTATTCCTAAGAGCCATTTGCGGCAAGGTGAAATAAGATGAATTGGAATTTTACCTGAAAAGTTACTTGGATAGCATTGGCTCTACCATTTCATACATAGAAATTCACATATACATATATAAAGAGCTACTCAAGTTGACGCCCCATCGTGTAGGGGTGTTTGCATTCATTTTATGGCAAACCTCGTGTAAATATTTAACAAACCCTAATGCACAACAGCACGCTTCCCCATTGGCTCATGTAAATTGACCAATCAAATTTTAAAATATCCCCCACATATGCAAAAAAAAAAAAAGATGAATTTAATTATTTCCAAAATTATCAAGATTGAATTTCCGTTGTTTTTTTTGTCTCACATTTTTTCCTTTTCTCTTGTAATTATTATTAATTTTAATTGGATACAAAAAGAATTTATGTATAAAAAAAAAAAAAAAAAATGAAAAGGGGGTTGTAAGTATCTTCCTCGTTGACTCGTCGCTCTGCATCATCTCTTTGTGAACACACTCTAAGGTTGGAAGGGTATCGATTGCCGCGGACGAGGCCACAACAGGGCGAAACTGGGTCGAAACGAGACGGGAGGGAATTGCTCACATATATATATATATATATATATATATATATGTTTGGCGATGGAAAAGGGGATTGAGAAGTAACCCCTGGTGTGGATGCGCGCGCGGAAATTGGCGCAACGATCAACAGAATAAAGATGGAATAGCTGTGATGTGAGAAAGGGAAATAAAGATAGAATGAAGAGGAAGAAGATGAAGAAAAAGAAGAGGAGTGCTAAAATAATAGAAAGTCAAATGTGAGAGAAGGAGAGAATGGCAATGGTGAAGAGAAAGAGAGAACAAGGGGGACGTGCACGCGTTAGAGTTTTCGCATTTTACTGTAGGATCCTTGACATAAATAATCAGTAGTAGAGAATCGCGCGCTTGGTAGTTATGGCAACGGAATCGATCGACGCGTGGCGTCGCGGCGCCGACGCTTCTACATATATATATATATATATATATATATATATATATATATATATATTGAATGGTGATGTTCTACTTCCGTTTGACCGAACCAAAACTGTTACTGAACACGTCGGTTTCTTATTTAAATTTTATGTATATACATATACAAATTAAGCACTATATTAATTGAACTTTCAGATTAATTAAATATAAAATTTGTTCATAATTTTACTGTTAATTAAATTTATATAAACATTTTAATATTATATACTTAATATTTCATAGGTTAATGTAATATTTATCATTATTATTATTATTATTATTATTTTTTTTTTCACCTGTCTGTATCCAATAAGGAAATGAGCGCTTTAAATAATAAAAAAATAAAAAGTGCAGTGTGTCAGTATTGAAAGTTGTAAATGATGATGGATAATCATTATTTATTTGTTTAATTTGTAATTTTATTATTTATATGTATATATATATTTTTTTTTTTCGCTCATTATTACGTAAAGTGAAAGTAAAATTTAGCATTTGTATAGTGCTACATATCTGTGTATAATATATGTAGTGTAAGTGTATTCATGTATACTGCAGTGTTTGTTGAGTCGAGGGTGCGGGTACCTACATAATTACCAACACCAGAGGAACGAAGCAAAAATTAGAAAAAAAAAAAAACGAGTGAATGGAAAAGAAGAGAAAATATATATATATATATATATATATATGTGAGTGTGATGGGTCCTGTATGTTTTTGGTACAAGTATATATATATATATAAGCATTACAGAATGTGTAGAACAATCTCGTCCCAGTTTTTTCTACATACTCACATCCTTCCTTTTCACTTCCTCATAACCATATTAGATATATATATATATATATATATATATATTGTGTAAGTTCACCCTCCACTTTCGACCTCTTCAGGACTCTTAACCCGCTCTTCACCACCATTTTCCCCTAATCCGCAAACTACTTGGCCATTTATATCGATTTTCTCTATATACATATATATATATATATATATATATATATATATAATTAATTTCCCCACATTTATTTATATATTGACACAGTGGCAAACGTCAGATGCCGATTATTTTCAGATTGTTGCAGTGAGGGAGAAATCAATAGTGAAAATTGCAATGACGAAATTGGAAATTCAGACGAGATTGGAATGTTGATAAGGAATATAATGAATTCATTATAATTCACAATAATTCTGTGTAAATACTAAATAACTGAATGCCAGATTCAAAAATTAATTGAAAAATTGCGAAATTTATTACAATAACCGTAATTGTTTTAAGGACAAATTTATTTATTTTTAGTGTACAATTGTGAAATAAAATGGTGGAAGAATAATAATGTTATGGGAATAAATTGACGGAAAGTCATGTGACCACACTGTTTAAAGTTAACATGAAAAAATATATATATTTGTCCTCGTCTTGTATTTTTTCTTATCAAGTAAATTTTTTTGAAGTGGATGAATGCAGTAAACTCGCAATAAAGTCATGCAATGGATTGTGATATAACACAGCGTGTATGTCACGCATGATGATACAAAGAGTGAATTTATATATATGTATATATATGTGTATGATATATGTATATGAGTAAGTGAGTTGATGCCTCAAGGTTTCCCTAGATTAGCTTGGCCTCCAAACCATCTCGTCTAACTATCCGCTAACTAATAACCGTGTCGCCGTCAACTTTGAGCTCATGCAAAGATTCTAAATGTCAGATAAGTTCTATGATGAAATATTCATACTCATCATGAGTTATATGCTCGAAAAATACTAAAGATAATATATGTCAATGCAATTTTACTTAAATATATTTAGTAGTTGAGATAATATCAATATTTTTTTAATTCTCACAGTATTTGCAAAATAGATATTCAACATTGCTATAAATAGATAAATATCAAATCGTATATTATTTTTATATCAAATATTTGAATGTTTTACAGTTAATAAAACACATAAAAAAAAATATACAATTGTTTTTCATAAATATATATATATATATATATATAGGTATATGTATAGATAAATATTTTATGCATCAATTTCTTTTCATGAAAGTGTTGCTTCAATGTGTTTTCAAGTCATGGGAATGATTAATGGGAAGCGAAAAATTATGAAGGGTGAAAATGGGTAAAGGGTTATATTCGAGAGAGGTAGATGAAAAGATGACGGATCTTTCATCATGATGAGAACAATAATGTTGAGAAACAAAGCGTTGTATGATACAGATAAATGTAAAGGATTGAAGTGGCTGACGTGCACCTTCCACCTTTATTACTACGTTTTAGCTACTTTTTTTTTTATAATCTATTTACTTTTTGCTAGATTTTTTTTTTTTTTTGTCATTATTCTCAATATTTTTTCAATGATGGTGTACTGTGAAAGAGCTATTCACATCTTACAGAATATCTTGGTGAATATATTGCTTTTAATTATAATGTTGATACAAAAAAATTGTATGAAAGATTAAATTGATGATTAAACTAATTTTACTTTTAAAGATAATTATTATTTTATATTGCAACAGTAACAATGTAACGTAATAAAATTATTCATAATTGTGACGGATTATGATTTTCATACCTACATATTATTTATAAATTAAAAATTTATATGAATTATGTGTAAATGTATGTATAAATGTATATGTGAATAAATGTTGTAGAAATCTGCATTGCGCCAACGATAATTCTTTTCTATTCCTTGGGGAACTAGAATTTTATCCTTTATAGCCAACTATATATATATATATATATATATATATGGCAGTGTCTTTGCAAATGTCTTTCATTTCACAAGATTGAGCCGATAAATTTCGTGCAAATACATTTTCTACAATGCTCGGAAATACATATACATTTGTGCATATATATTATCGTGTATTTATATTATTGAAGGCGATATCGTTCGATGGCACGACCGTGATCCCACGACAATTGACCGCAACGTCATCTATATTATTTTGCAATTTTACATTTTCATCACGTAAATGAAAAGATAAGCGGAGATTATTGACTGATATACCTACTGCTGATGGAAAATTCAGTTAAATTATTCCATTTGCAAAATTAATATTTTTTGTATATTTTTTTTTCTCTTTTGCCATTCGTATTCAAACAGTCTTAGAAATATAATTAAAAATAGTTTGACCTCAATGTTTGTATACCTGTCTGTCTGTCTGTCTGTCTGCATATGTTACATAATATCAGCGTTAAAAAAACTTCATATGGACGTTTAAATTTGCCATCAGATTTCACCGGAAGTAATCTACAAAAAAGAAAAAACAAAAAAAAAAGAAGAAGAAAGAAAGAAAAAAAATATTAATAAAAACTCTCTATCGTATTTCCGTCATTATTCTCAATCTCCAAAATAATAAAACGAAAAAAAAAAATGAATAAATAAGTAAATAAATAAATAGTCACATAGAGATTGTAAAAATGCACAGATAAAATATGTCAAAGGTAATTAAATGAATATTGAATAATACAAGTGTATAATAAATCGCATAAATAATATATAGGCATATAAAAAATAATAATGAAAAAAAAAAAAAGAAAAATAATAATTGTAAATATCTCGAGAATAATATGACGACAGCTAGGAATCTGCTTGACGGTGGCTCAAGGCTAAAAGTCCCTACTATTTTTTCTTTCCTTTTTTTTTTTTTTTTCCCCCAGTTACGCAACGTATCCAGCGGCATTGCAGAGTCTAAACATCATATATACCATACAATATGTGTATATGTATAAAATACATGTATGCTTGCGTAGTTGTATGTGAGACAAGCGGGGAAATATGGTGCACGTGAGACGTCCCGTCACATATTCGTTACATACATACAAACATACAAGTATATATATATATATATATATATTCTTCTCATACATTAAACTATACATGAGTGTGTCGTTTCAAGTTTATATTGCCGCTTATTAGAAAGCTCATATATATATATTCATATGACTAACTAAAATGTTATCCGGAGTTTAAAATATAATATATTATAATTTTTCAGCTGTTCAAATAATTTCAAATTCATTCTACTTATCAATAATATTGTTTACTATTTTTTTCTTCACTTTATCCGTCACTCTAACAATTTTATACCATTACATATCACCCTAAAAGTAATTATATTACATTATAATGATAATTAATGGTGAACTTTGATATCAAATGAATTGTCGAATATTTACATATTTATAATTTTCAAATAAATTGAAATCAGCTAAAAAAACAATACACTTGACCATCATACAAATATAAATTTATTACTTTACAATATTTACAACAAATTAAATTCCCATTTTTTTTTTCTTTCCTTCTTTGTTTCATTTCAATTGAGTGACATTGAAAAATTGAAATATCCCGGTGTGAACAAAAAAAAAACATATATAAATATATAAAGTACAATTAATCCAATGGATCTACACGTGTGTTAGTGCGAACGTTAAGAATCACACACGTCTACACAGCCGCACACAGATATATAGATAGGTAAAAGTAGAACGAGGGAACTCCTCGACCCACATTGTATAGTGTCATCATTGGAATGTAGGCCACTTACTCGCTTGTGTTATTCTTACGTGAATGTAACTGTTCATACATACACACTACGCATATATACTTATATATATATATACGAAAATATTAACTATGTACATATGTGACGATGTGACAGAATAGAGAATAGTTTGGTCACGCCCGACTTTTGTAAGGGTATATTGTTCAAGTTGCAACTACTACAAATGCCATAATGCTTATGTAGATGTAGATGTAGATATATATAAGAACTAATGACGTTGAAAGAGCTGTTAAAGAAAGAGATAGATACATATGGATATATAAAATGAGAGAGAATGGAAGAAATAAAAAGAAAAGAGAGATAGAGAGTTGCGCGAGCAAAGGTTACGAGTTTCTTCTTATTCTCATCAAGTCTCTTTGCCACTACTATATATTTATAGACATGCAAAATGCTCTTTAGTCACCACCGCACACAAACACATATATATATACCGTATTTCCATATGCTTGAGTGTGTATGTGTGTATGTATAGTTAAAAACATAAAGAGGAGAACGAAGGAGAAGAAGAGGTGGGTGTGGGTGAAGAAAGAAGAAGGAAAAAAAAATGGATAATAATCATTTCTATAGATATTTTTATTTGCTCGTTTTTTTTTTTTCTACGTAAAGCCAAAGTTTTAGCGAATTGCAAAAGAATATTATTACACGTGTATGTGTGTTGGATTTACGTATATATATATATATATATATAATGATGGAATATTCATGGAATTTTATTATAAATTTTGTATGCTACTTTTTCTTTTCAACTTTATACTGAGCATATATGTATAAAAAAAAATGGTTATTTTTGAAAAATTCACCTGTACATTTCGCACACCAATCGAAATAATTATAATGGACAAATGAGAAAAAAAAAGATAAAGAGAAACGAAAACAGTACAATGAAAAAAATAAATTAATGAGAAACAGAACGTAGTTTTGTTTTCTTATTTTTGTTATTACAATAGTAATTTCGTGTAAGTGAAAGCTTTTAATTATATTTTTTTTCTTTGGTTTCTCCATGGAAATAATGAAAAAGTATATATATATATATAT